>JBAMBK010002119.1:0-34434 GCA_037043435.1 Drosophila suboccidentalis | reverse complement strand
TTTGATGATCGAGGTGTCATTCGACGCGTAATTTTGATTAGAATAGTTAAAATTTAAAAAAAATTTCAGAAAGGCTCCAACGGCCCCATTAGCCCCAATCATTTAAATTTTGCCCCTCCCACTTACACCTGTTTATCTCACGAACCAGGTGAGTTTTTAAAAGTCTTAGTATGCACATTTGTAAGTTTAGTTGATACCTTTCGATCGGTATATAACTCGACCTGATCGGACAGTCATAGCAAATCTTCCATTCTTCCTGTGTATATATGCTAGTCGCCTTCGCACCCTTCGTGCTGCTTTCGTCACTAGCGCGGACTGCCGTCCGCAGTGATAAGTAGTAGTATTTTAGTAAAAGCAGTATAATCGATAAAAAATGAAAAGAAAACTTAGAGCTAAACAGACATCCAAGCGTATTTCCATTTTGACCATGGTTGGGTCTTTAAATGAATTCTGTATTCCAATTTAATTAATTTCGTAAAAACAATTTTTTTTTTCGCAAGAATTTGTTTTTTTTTTTGCAAATGGTTCCTCATTGTGCTTTTAAAAAATTCGAAATTTTGAATGTCAAGCTTTAACTTGCTATCAACTTCTTTTAACTTTAACTTAATTCTGAGACGATACATATTATGCTAAAATGACTTGTAGAATTGTTAGGGGTAAAAAAAAAAATGAGCAGATTTTCAAGCGGTATATAATTTTGATCATGGTTTGGCCTCTAAATTCATTATGCGTTCAAATATTATACATTACGTTCAAATAATTTTTTAACTCAAAATATAGATTTTTAAGTAACTTAACTTTTCCTTGCTTTAATTTTTTCGAAAATGTAATATTTTAAATATCCTGTTTTAACATTTAATCAACTCCGGCCATAATTAACTGTACCTAATTCTGCATATGAACTACAATTCGAAAAAAATGATCGAGTTGAACTACTTGGCATAGCTATTTTGAAGTTAAATAAATGAACATTGCTTTAAATTTGAAATTCGGACGATTCATAGACCAGTTTATTGTTTTTACTTTTTGTTGAATTTGCTTACGTCCCAGAGTAGAAGATTAAACACTCTGGAATCAATTATAGATTGCATTATTATCATATTTTATAACATTATACTTTCTTTTATTAATAAATAATTAACCGTGTAATTCTCTCCATTAATTTGAGTATTATAAATATTTGTAACTAATGCTTTGACACGTCTTCTAAATATCTCTCTCCTTCGCTGCCTTGCTTCTTCTTACTGTACTATTTAATCCCAACTGTTTACCTAAACGATTGCGTTCAACTATTTAATAATATATTATTATCGGCAATTGATATATACTCGTAAATTTGACACCAGGTCGTAATGAACATCCATGAACATCCCTGGGCATCCCCGAGCACTTTGTCAGATTCGGAGTACAATATTTGGATGTAAACATTGCACAATAAGCGCAAATCGAAACAGCTTTGAATCTATGAATAAGTGAATAAGTGAATGAATGAATGACTTAACGATGCTGATGATGATGATGATGAGGACGAGCCAACGACCCTGAAATGCCTTTAAAGCGAATTAGCAGACCACACGCGCTAGTTGCTCCTGCTCCTGCCCTTGCCCTTGTCCCCTCCGCTTCCTTTGTATTCCCTTTTCGTTGACTATGCGCGTACGCACACTCGAATCAAGGAACATTTGATTGCAGGGAGTAGCAAGGAACACAGCAGGAGCATCAACATATGCTCAAGTCCTTGAGAGTACAGAAAGAGAGACTAACAAAGAGAGAGAGAGAGAGAGAGAAAGAGAGAGAGAGAGAGAAGCTGTGCTCCTTTGACTCTGGCTAGCTTTGTTGGTGGTTGCACGCCCCGTCGCGTCCCGTCGTTGCGTCGACTTTCCATATGCGTGCGATTTGGATTTGATTTGATTTGATTGCGGCGTCAACTTAATTAAGCCACCAACTACCAACAATGGGCAACAAATTGAAACACATTTGAACTTCAAGACGACGAACCGACAGCCGACAGACAGACGTTGCGACTGGAGCGCTGTAATTCTTGCTGTCGCCAAAGTCATTGAAACGTGTAATCTGCAGCACGTGCGATGTGCGCGGCGTTGTCCAAAGGCCAGAACTTGAAGTTTTTGGCTAGCGGGAACTTTAAAGGAGACTGCACACATACACACACACACACGCACACACACCTACACAAACAAACTGTCTCGCATATATCCCATTGTTGAGGCGCGCAATTAGTTGGCGTTGGCGGCACCGGTTGCCACCTACCGGATGAGCGCTCTCTCTCGCTCTCGCTCTCTCTCGCTCTCTCTTCCTCACTCTCTCTTCCTCACTCTCACTCTGTGGGGCGGCGTGTAATTAGTGTCAGTTGCGAAGTCACATTTGGTTGCTGCTGCATTGGGCAACGCCTTCTGGCCAATGTCGGCGTCTGTTGAAGCGGCCCAAAAAGATGGACGCAAGGATACTACAGCATGCACCCTGCAACCTATGCATGTATCCGCACCCTGCTCATTCATGCATCCCTCGAGATAATTATAATAATTACCTGCGTGAGTGCAGGTTTCCATAGACCAAAAAAAAAGTAAAACTACCAAAAAACCAGAGACCCATTTCGATGTCATTGTCTGGCAATGTGCTCATCCCGGTCGCTGCCTGCGTGCACTTTGCGTTTCGCATCGCCAGACTCGGGCTCAAGCCCAGACCCAGAGCCAGTCTCAGACCCAGACATATTAAATCGACCTATAAAATGTGTGTCGTTGTGTGTGTGTTGTGTGTGTGTGTGTGAGGGGGTGTGCGTGTCTATAATTATCCGACGTTAATAATATTCAAATAGCCTCTAAATATATCCAAAACGGAACTCGGTCAGCGCCTAGGCCCAGATGCAATTGTCCGATAGGCATTCAACCGCACACACGCACACAGATAGGTAGCTGATTGTCTTATCATTGATGAACCCGATCCTGAAGCAGAACCTTAAACCAAACTCAAATCCGAGCCAGAGATAGCAAATTGTTGCAAAAACTAAACCGAGCGAAAGGTTAATAAACCCAGGCCACAAGTGACCCAGGTGGAAGGCCAGTTCGTCAGGCCGAATAACTGGCAGCCGCAGAAGCAGTTGCAGTCGCTGTCGCAGTCGCAGCGGGCCGAGAACCGCTAACAAAGCCAACGGCTGCACAGGCACGAGAAATTCTTATCATACCGCGCGGTAGAGAAACGCCGGCAGCGGCAGCGGCTGCGTTGCGTCTTTGGCTTTGATGTGTTGCCGCCAAAGGCGAATCGATGGGACGAGAAGTGATGCGACGGGAAGTGAAGCGTTCGCCTTGCAGTTGTTGAGGATGTCAACGCTGCCTGGACAGCAGCAACAACACACAACAACAGCAACAACTAGTCGGGGCAACTCTTTGCTGGCCGAAATTATTTTTTGATGCAACTGAAAGTTTGCATTCCACTTGTTGTTAACAAAACGCCGAGACGGCCACAAAGGAAATTCTCACAATTCCCCTTGCAGAGGCGCAGCAACGTTTGATTGGGATTTGAAGCAGCAGCTGACTTGGAGAATGATGCGACTGAGTGAATGACAATGACATGACTTGGCTCGGCTTGACTTGGCTTGAGTTTGCCTTGAACTGAAGACTTCAAGCTGTAGCTTCATCTGCCGCTTTGAATGAATGCTGGCTAAATAGCTTTAGACAGGCGTGAGTACATGCGCAGCAACAGACAACAACAACAGCAGCAACAGACAACAACAACAACAACTGCAACAACTACAACAACAAGAAGAATAAGAATAGCAAGAGAACAAGAACAGACAACGCTCGATTGCAGCTACAGAAATTGTGACACTGTCGTTGTTGCCATTGCCATTGACTGTGCTGCGTTGCGTTGCCAAAACTGAATTCGTGTGCGTGTATATGTATGAGCCACAACCAGAACAGTTGGGCCGAAGCTCAATGCGTTGCAATGTTGCCGGGACCCGGCTGGCTTGGGGCATGTCTGCACGTTTCCCAAGCACGGAAATGCTGCCTTGCTACGGAGGCGGCTCGCTGACTTTGTACTTGTCGCCGCTTTTGTTGTTTGGCCCAGCATTTGAAAAATGTCACATACTTCGGAGCTCAGCTGCAGCGGCCAAAAGAACTGACCGACACAGCAGCAGCAACTTCAACTGCAACTGCAGCAGCAACTGCAACAGCAACAGCAACTGCATCGCATGCCAGCGGCAACTTGCACCGCTAATGACTTTGTTTTTGCTTAACGCCTCAAGCCTGACTAAGTCCAAGCAACTAGTCAGCCTCAAATTGCTTGCTCAGGGCGACGCTGGTAACAAATTGTTCACACGCCAAAAATCATGGTTAAGTGCCGCTGCTGCTGCTGCTGCTGTTGCCGCTATAATTGTTGGCAGTTGCCTCTTACCTGTTGTCAGTTGCCAGTGTCTTCACCCAATTAAATCGCATAATTAATTTATTAGCTGCCCGCAAACAATTGTCGCGTTTTGTTCTCAAATTGCCAGTCAATTAAATTGCGCCGATAATGAATATTAAAAATGCAAAATAGATCAATTTAACTCACAACGAAAACAAAGGCAATCAAACTCAATACAAAATGGTCGCTTCATTTCAGTTACTTTGCGGTGCATGCGTTTCCACTGCTTGGCACTGCTTGCAACTACTTGCCTGCTTGAATGGCCTGCTTGTCAGGATATGTTGAAAGCAGTTCATAACGAGTTTAGGGTGACCGTTTTGATTGTTTGCTGCAGCAACAAAAATATGCATACAAATTTTCAAAAATCAATTAAAAATTAAATAAAAACAATTTAAAAAAAAAACAACAAAATCAAAAATTTGTAAATTAATTAACTTCAGTCTAAAATTGGTTTGGTGCAGTTCGCTCTTCGCGTGGCGAAGTTAGTAAAGAAATATTTAAATATGTTTATAATTTATTATAAAATTAATAATACAATGAAAAAGGAAGTCACTTAATTATTTCAAATATTAAATTTTACCACACAAATAAATACGTAGCTAATTTCAGGGACTGTAACACTTATAATTTTTTTTGTCAAAAAATTTAAAAGTAAGAGTTATTGGCAGATTTTTATAAAAAATATTATTTTTAATTATTACAACTAATTTAAAAAACAATTATTATTTTTAATTTTTATATACAAATAAAAATTATAAAAATTTTAAATACAAATTGAATTGAAATATCTTTTAAACCAAAGAAGAAACATCGTATATACATATATACCTAAATATATGGTCAATGTATGTACAAATACAGGTACACCTGAGTATATGTATATTTGATTATCTGCTTAGATACTTGCCCAGACCCAAAGATATAGACGTTCTTATGGTATTATGTTTTTTATATGTTCAATTTAAGGAACATGATTTTTTTAATGATTCTGAGGATAGCTTGCATCTTAAGTCCGTCATAGCCCGCTTAAGAGCAGAAAATGCCCGTTCCACTGATACCTGGGAAGCAGGCACAGAATGAAGTACCTTAGCCAGACGGTACATGCGTGGATATGTGAACTTTTTTTCCTCCCAATAGTTCATTATGTCCACATTGACATCAATTGGTTTTTTCAAATACCCGTGAATCTCTATGGTTGCCAATCTGAGCTCCGGTTCTTCCTCTTCCTCAGAGTTTTCACCTTCAGATCCCATCTCAATTGAGTTCAAAAAATCATGTGCTCATGTGCTCTGCGATGTTTGCTTAAAGCTTCTGATGAAACCCGTATCTTTTTAATTTGGTTCTTCTGATAAATAAAAATAGAGCATACAAATTAATAAGGCGTCATTAAGCTTACCTGCTTACCTGGTGGCAAAAGAATTTACTTATAATTATTATAAATCAACTGAAAGGTATTCATGAGTAGATCATATATACAGGTCTATATAATAACTTTTTTGGTTCAAAAGATATTTCAAATCATTTTTTATTTTCAATTTTTATAATAAAAATTAACAAATAAGTGTCAATTTTTATAATAAAAATTGGAAATAGGAGTTAGGGTTTTATTTTTATATAAAAATTGAAAAATAATAATTGTTTTTGATTTTTATCATTTAAATTAATTTCAATAATTTAAAATAATTTTTTTTATAAAAATTAAAAATAAAAGTTTATCCTCTTTTAGAATTTGGCATTAAAAAATAACATATGCCTGTTTTTCCCACTCTTGTAGGACGCTTTTTCGTGCTTCAATTTTTTTAAACTCATAACTATTATTCGCAGTCCCTGGCTAATTTACGTGTAATTTGGTAATTTAAATATAAAAATACTATATTTTATAATTTTGGAATTAATTTATTTTGGGAAATGAAAATGTCCAATTTATAATTGATCTTCTTCGAAAGAAATAGTTTCCAATCCCAGAAATCTCGTTTACTGACAGTGAAAATGCCATTAGATTGTTCTAAATATTTTATTGTAAAATGCTTTTAGTTAAATGTTACATTAAGTTTTATAGAGGGTGCTGAAATGTTCTGAATCAGCTTTAACGCTTTACATTGCCAATTGCTGGTTTTGTAAATTTCCAAGAATCATACAACAGGTTACCTAATAGTTTTTATAGCGATTCCGGGAAATGTGAGCAGAAATCAAGCATTAATAATTAAGGATATCCTTCCAAGCACAATGTGGACTTGACTATGCAAATTGACATAATTGTAAAAGCCAATATTTGAGCAATGTAAGAGACTCTAAAGGTGCTCCTTGAGGCCTATTAGAATTATGACAATAAGCCAGCGAAGGAAACAAACAGTAGGCATATTTGTTTGAATAATTCAAAGTAAATTGAATTCGAATGCGAGACAAGGGTCACGCATGACGTGGAAATCGCCGTGAGGTCCTGTTTTGACTTCGACTTATGTCACAGTGCAGAATGACCAATGGCCAAGATAAATAATTCACAAGGGCAAAAAGTAGTTGACTTGGGGACATCGAGGACACCTGTCCCGTAATTGCAATCGCTGGCAACTGATTATACTACTCCTCAATCGAGTATCGACTGTCTGTCCGTCTATTGACTGTCGACTCGATATGGATATATGGATATATGCATATGCATATGCATAAAGCAAATCGAGTCAAGCCAATTTACTAAATCGCTGTCAGCAAAATTTGTTGACATTCTAATGAGTCGACCAAAAAAGCCAAGACCACGACCGCGTTAGCTTGGCTAACCGGCAAAGCGGCAAGCCGGCCGAGAGAGATTTGGAGGGGAGTTGCGATGACTGCTGTGACAGTTGTACCGTAATAATTGGTGCAATTTGGTGGCTTTGGCCGCGACAACGGTGCGTATGCAAACTAAACCATGAAATGATTGTACAAATCGACACAAACTTGAAACAATAAACGATCCTGAAGATCAGCCAGGCAAACCCAAACCACAGTCCACTTTGCTTGCCACGGAACAAATACAAATCTCATTGGCCACTTAAGTGTAATCAGTCAGCGAGCCAAGACAAAAAGCCGGAGATGGCAGCGGGGACGGAGACGGGGACGGGAGCTGGATCGGAGCAGAATCGTGGCACACTCCAAAACGCAACAATTGCAGCTCATTACGATCGTCATCAGCATTATCATTATATCGTATTCGATCTGAGGTCGACAGACACAGACACTAAGACGCACAACGAGCCACAGTGAGCTCCGGCTAAGAGAGTCATCAATTTGATTGCAAAAACAACAAAATTGTAACACCCGCAATGGTCAGGCCTTAGACGATATTACAACTACAACGAGTCGAGACAAAACGACACGACACTTAAATTGCTCTTGGCCTGGGCCTCAGATTGAGCCGCTTCTTCAATTGCCACTTTGCCGCTCCGCTGAATTTTCACTTTCGTCTCAATTGGCATCAATTTTTGGCTCTTTGCGTATTTTGGCTTTATTATTGCCACTCATTTTGTGTAGGTTTTTTTGTCGGGCAGCTCAACTCTTGCTTTCCATGCCATCAGCAGCAATGACCAATGGCTTGGTGTGAGTTCAGCTGGTAATTTCCATAACAAATTGTTGTCTAATTGAGTCATTAGCCGGTGGTTTGGGTTTTAGCTACGCCTACACGCCTCACTTCACAAACAACAACAACATAAAGAAGGAGAAGTAATCACAGCAACAACAATAACAACAACAACAGCAATCATTGCTCCCATTGCTCCGTATGACACATATACACATACATACATGCTCACTTATCACATAACGATCGTCAGGCAAATCAACACCTCATCCCATCATCAATTGGCCAGTTGGTAACTCGGCTTGACTTGGCTTGGCTTGGCTTGGCTTGGATGAGGCGGGCGCAGCCAAATGATTTCTCACATCAATTTCTCACGCACTAAGTGAGCCACTTAGCGCACATCAAAAATCAATAATCGATTAAATAATTAGAAAATTGTGAAAATTACTGTAATTTTGAAATCAATTCGTTGCATGCACACACATTGTTGCGGATGCGGATTCATCTTCCCATCAGTGTCAAACGTCCAGCATCAGCATCAGGATCGGGATCGGGATCGGCATGTTGGCCCAGGCATAAATAATCACATTATAATCGAAATAATATTCAGGCAATGCCCCGAAACGAGGCTGGGACATCATAGGTTGCCCGGGCACCGGTTCCTTGGATTCAATTTAAATGGAAAACACTTTCCTAAAAGTCGCTCCAATTAATATTCGCGGCGTGCTGCGATCGCCGCGACTTGATAAAGTGCGGCTCATATATTTTGTCATAAATTTCAAACGCGCTCGACAGCTGCGCTGCTCATCAATCAGCCCGTCAGCGTCACCGACGGACCAGATTGAGGACTGAGGAGCCGCAAACCAGACACATGGCCCAGCTGAAGCTGGAGCGTGCGGACTTTGGCAAACACTCGATTAAAATCAACTTCAATTTGTAATAAATCAAAAGTCCTATCAAAATATGTTGGGGGCTGTGCGCGAAAAAAAAATAAGCCCAAGCGTAGAATAAGGCCCGATCCGATGAAGAAATTTGCACAGACCCAGTGCAGAGGACTCCTCCTTGTGTTTAACTATATACTCATGATGTATGGTTATTGATTCGATGGAAATGTGCCTGGCTGAGGGTCAATTGTAAGTACACAGCTCATGGCACATCTGATCAGACCAGATCGGAGCCAAGGTGAACTAATAAAAAAAAAAATAGCTAAGCGAATTCAGTTTTTTTAACTATCCTATCTTTAGTTTCCTTTAGTAAGCATATCATATATCATTTAACCCATTTATCTGAGATAGGCTCTGTCCAGTCTTTCAGCTTCAGCTAAACTGCCACTAATAATTTACTAATCGAATAATACATAAAAGAAAGACGTATTTTTCTAAATTAAAAATACATACACTCAGAAAAACATTCCGTTCTAAAATTAAGTAAAAGTAAAATTTTAAAATCGATGGATACTATTTAGACCCCGTACATAAAAAAAGTACAGGGGTCTATTAACTTTGTCAAACAAAAAATGTGCGTAACAGGCAGAAGGAGGCGTGGCAGACCCCACAAAGTATATATATTCTTGATCAGAATCAACAGCCGAGTCGATATAGCCATGTCCGTCTGTCCGTCTGTAAGAGCGCCTAGATCTGAGAGACTATAAGAGCTTGAGACTCCAGGGTTGGTATCTAGGTTCGTTTAGCATGTTCCTTAACATCCCTAACAAAGTTTGATTGAAATCGGTCTACTATAACGTATAGCTGCCATTGGAACGATCGGTTAAAAATTAAGATTGAGTATTAAAATTGGTGTTGTTTCTGGAGATATCACAATTAGACTCGCAGATTGGTTATTTTCTATTGTTTTATACATACTGATCAAATTTGGGTCAATTCGGTTTACTAAATCATATAGATGACATACAAACAATTAGTCTGTGTTTTATGTGTTCTATTATATATTTTATAATTGTTGTAATGTGAATATATCATTAAAATATTTAGTACATAATATTTGTAGCGATATATTATTTTATTTTAAGCAGGGCTTGTTATTTCCATATTAAGTACGGGGCCTCCGACAGTCGAGTCCACTAGTTTTCTTAAATTAAGAAAGAAACGCTTTGTTAAAGTTTTATTTTTCATGCTGGCGTTTTTTAATTCTCAACTGGCTCTAGCTGCACAAAGGTGATATCAAGCTAGCATCTCTTGAAACATCTAATATCGAGCACTGCTTTGTGTTTTGTTATTAATGGTATTAAATTTAGTTATTTGTCGTAGCCAACCAAAAACACATAAAACTAAAATAATATTATAATAATTTTTTTGTCGCAGATTTTATGTAATTAAACTATGTAGTATATTTTAAGATTGAAAGATTTAAAATGGAACAAGAACATTTTGGGAAATATTCAAGATTTCTGAGTGTTTAGACTAAAATTAGTCCCCAAAAGTAATAAAAGTACCAAAAAATGTTCCGAGATTGTAAAAAGCGAACTTGAAAGAAGATGAAATATGATTTTTGATTTCATTTTTAGAAAATCCGAACCAAGTTATCTTTTGGGATCGTTTGTACAGCCATCGGCAAAAATATTTTAACAAAACTTAAAGTTAAATGTGCTCATAAATTGAACCTACTTCATGTAAATTTTTGCATCAATGGAATGGTCAATTTAATCCCGTTTGAATGATACAAAACTTTCCTAAACCCATTAAGTACCCTTTGAAAATTTTGTCGACGTAGAATTAAGTTTAATTTTAAAAATGTATTCCTCGGTCTCAAACAAAAAATGTTTTGATGCAAAAAGTTTCCCTAAAAAATTCTAATTTTTACTTCAAATTTTGTTCCAAAAAACTGTTTACTAGCCTTTTTTAAGATTATTGAAAATGAGTAAGAATGACTATTAAAGCCACTTTTTCCTCTTTTTCATACAAAATTTTTCTGAGATCATCCTATACAAAAAATCATAAAAAATAACAGCGAAGAGATTTTTGAAAACAATTGTTTGCAGTCACTATTATGAATTGTTTAGAGAAACTTTTTGCATCAAAACATTTTTTTGTTTGAGACCGAGGAAAAAGTCAAAACAGAAGACTTTTACAAAAATTCAAAATTTTCAATGGGTACATAATGGGTTAAGGAAAGTTTTGTATCATTCAAACGGGATTTAACTGATGCCAAAATGTACATGAAGTAAGTTCAAATTATGAATAGATTTAACTTTAGTTTTGTAAAAATATTTATGCCGATGACTGTTCTTGAAAACCTCCTCCAAACTTGATTTTTTTCTGATTGTAGGAATGCACCATCCCACAGCATTTCTGTTAATTGTACAGAAAAAAAAACAAATTGAGAAGTTCTAGTTCGAATAAATAAAGACTAAAGACAGCAATATCTTAACTATCTAATACAGGTATAACAAATGTAAAGTAATTCAATTTACTTAGCTCTTATAACTAGTTCATTGAGTACTTAATTTTAGTTTACATTCAACATTATTCAATTTTAGCAAATGAGAAATTGCCAGTGAGTTTTCAGAATCAACTTTGTCAAATTGTTATTGCAAAGATGATAGCTTTGAGTGAATCTACTAAGACTGCCCAGATTGACTTGAGTATTTTTTTGATGGAGTCATTGCCAGGGGCTTGACAGATAGCTGGAATTAACTGAAAAATATAAAACAGTGGAAAAACAAACCTCAAAGCTGGCGTGATGTTCAAGTCCATCAAACAGACACTCAATAAAAATGTCAGTAGTTGGCTTTTGTTTTGTTTTGTTTTTGTTTTTTTTCAAATGAGCCATTACAAATGTATTTATGTAGATGTATTTGTATATATATGAAAATGAGTATATACATATGTATGTATGTATATATGGGTAGTTGTTATTTTCTCGCCCGAGTGTTGGCGTTGATTTGCGGACTGACTTGGGGTCGTGCTAGTTGTTGTTGTTGTTGTTGTTGTTGGTGCAGTTGCATGAGTCATGAGCTGGGCTTTTGCTGTGGCCTGTCGAAATGTCGTGAGTTATTTTACATTTGCCAAAGGTGCTCTGGGCCCCACATGCATGTGTTGTAGTCGTAGTCGCTGTTGGTTATCGTTGGGTTATCTTGGCACGAAACAACCAGCATGTTGTTGCCGTTGCCGTTGCTGCTGTTGCCGTTGCCATTGCTGTTGCTGTTGCTGTTGCCGCTGTCGATGCCAATTGCGCTGTGAAATGTGCTTACAAAATGCCGCGCGTCAATATGCAAAATACATGCCACCACACAGGCAACAGCAACAGCAACTACAACCGCAGTACAACTACAGTAAGAGCCACAGAAATGGCGACGGCAACGTCAAACGGAGGAGCAATTGGAATGTGACCGCGGGGCATTGGTGGAAACAAGTCAACCAACCAAGACAATGAATTCTTAGCGGCTAACCGAAAGTGAAAAATGAAGAGAAAAACTTCAAACTGGCCACGATTCCGTGTGATTTCCTTGGTTGCCGTCAGCGATTCCAACGCCAAACGCCAACGCCGCATTCAAATCGCGCGCTTTTTATTGCAGTTGCTGTTGTTGCTGTTGTTTCTGTTGTTGTTCCTTTTTTGGGCTGGCAAATTAACGTTTTTCCTTGAATTTTCCGACACCCGTGGATCATGATTTGCCGCTTTAGCGCAAATCACCAAATATCGGCAACACAAATCAAACTATATAATTAGCCAATGCGGCTTTATCGAACCTCGCAGCCTGGCAACAATATCGATGTCCATGTCCATGTCCATGTCTTGGCTGGTCGTGATGTGATTTACTTCGTGCCAGGGCTTAAATGGAGCCTGCAGTTGCCATCGTCGTCGTCGTCGTCGTCTCTTGCCATTTGTGCCGTTCTGGCACTGTGCACGCAGCACAACCGTCCCTTGTCCCTTGCCCCTTGTCCTTTACCCCTTGTCCCATGCCCCATGTCCCATGTCCCTTTAGATACAGAAATGCCGGAGACTGCACGAAATTAAAGTGTCTGCTCAATGCGGAGTGGCCCAAACCGCAGAGACGTCCATCAAGTTGGCGAAGGGCAGCAAAAGCCAATAAAATTGTCATGCATTGACAAATAACATGGCCAGGCTTAGAAATAGACAGCCAAAGAACCCAAGAGTCCAAGTGTCGGAGCCAACAACAAATGCAGCAACAGCAACAACAACAACAAATGAAACCAAGTCAAGGGAA
Organism: Drosophila suboccidentalis; assembly: GCA_037043435.1. Lineage (NCBI taxonomy): Eukaryota > Metazoa > Arthropoda > Insecta > Diptera > Drosophilidae > Drosophila > Drosophila suboccidentalis. The sequence continues at coordinate 21,280 of JBAMBK010002119.1, read as the reverse complement.
AATGGCGTTTAAAGCACCAAAAGGCAAAAAGGCTGCATTAAAATGTTTCTTTTTGCCGTTTCCACTTCTTCCCTGCTTCACTGCCTCCGTCCGTCTGTCTGTCTGTCCGACTGTCTGTCTGTGCCTGGGCTGCAATGCGGCTCCCACGCCTTCAAAATACAATATGTTAACAAACACGCTGCCAAGTGGCTGACAGCTTGGCCGACGGGAGCGGGTGAAGGCAACGGGGGACGCGGGATTCGCATCGGCAACAACAACAACAACAGCATCGGCGACGGTGCAACTGACGCTGAAGATTTCTTGTGAAAAAATAAATAAAAAACGACAAAAACAAAATAAGAAAGAAAAGAAACGAAACGAAACGAGACGGAGACTGAACGTAGCTGCAATGCAGCCATGCTGCCAAGTCCAAGACGGCCAAAACCAGAGATGGCGATGGCGATGGAGATGGCGAAGGCGAAGACTTCAAGGGCCCCCAGCCAACCAAGTGAAGGAGGTGGAGGCGTCGGAGACGGCGACCAGCAAAACGTGCGCAGATTTCCAGCAGACGATAAAGCACAGAGCAGGCAGCAACACAGCAACAGCAACAACAGCAACACACAAAACTAAGATGAAAAATAAGCAGCCGAATGAGGACTGGGCCTGGTCCATGGCTTTGGCAGCCATTTTGGCCTCAACTCGTTGCAGCTGCACACCAAAAAAAAAACATAAAAATAAAGAATAAAAGAAGGTAACTTCAAAAAAGTCTCGGCATGAAGCTGGCAGCAACAACAACAACAGCCCCAACAGCAACAACAAATGGCTTGCATGCAAAGCGACAGCAGCTAAAGCCAATTTGAAATTTTCAAGAACACACAGGCATATGCTAGTTTGTATATGTGTGTGTGTGTATAAAGTATCTGTCAGATACATTCGCTGCATCTGCATGTACGAATACGAAACTTAAGCCTTCTTGCCATTGACTGCTGGCATCGATCAATGTTGTCTTAAATTTTGTTGCTATTGTTGTTGTTGTTGTTGTTTTTGTTGCTGCAACGCTAGTTACAATTTTGCAGTGTGTCTTTTGACTTTTGCCTTGGCTGACATTGAAAGACACCTTTCGCCTTTACGGCTGAACTTTAACTGCAAAATTGACTCGATCGTCTCTTACTTGGATTCACAACACAACCAGAAATATATGCTCAAAATGTATCAACATATCGAGCCCTTTTTGCGGATATAACGTAAGCGACATTTTTCCGAAATTTGTTTTTTAATGCAAATGTGTTCATTAATATTAATAGTATCTACACTCAAAATATTAAACTTTAATTGTTTATATTTCCGGAGATATTGGCCTGTCAACTATAACGTAAGCGACACATGACACGAAGAAATCAACTTAACGAAACCTAAAAACCTTTCTCCTGTAAAATTTGCTTTTTAGGGCTCGATATAGCCAAATTATGAAATATTATATACAATCCAACTTCCCCAACTGGAACATGGAATATGCAATTATTTTCTTTAAGTTTAGTAAACGTTATTGTTACTCGACTAAGTTCGAGCTAGAGAAAATTCGAGTTATTCGTCTATATATGATTTTTTCTTCACTGCAGTGAATAAATAATAATATTTTTATTATCTTAAGTAAATTTAAATGATAATCATAATTCTTGCTAAGGATTAAACTCTTCAAATTAAAGAATTTTATTTACTGAAAAAGTCAGAAAACAATAGAACAAATAAATAAAATAAAAAAAAACTTGAAACTCAACCCTATTAAATAATATATATCATTTAAATTTCATTTTAATTTCATCATTTCTTTTCTACATTTTCGAAGTTTTCCTCAGTAAATTTTTTGTGTCCATTTACAAATTTGTTAAGCTTTGCCGTAAATATAAATTAAGATTAGAGTTCTAATTGATATTGGATGAATATTAGTCTAATTTCTAATTAAACTAAACTAAATTGAACCCTGATTATAATTATTATTATTAAATAATTAATAACATTTAAATCATTTATTTCATTATATCATCTTATTACATTTTCAAAATTTCCTAAATACATATTTCTTTTTGTGTCAATATACAAATTTGCTAAGCATCACCGGAAATATCGATTAAGATTAGAGTTCTAATTGATATTACTTGAGCTTACTCAAACAAGTCAAGAACATCAGGCAGCAGAGATCAACAAGTAAAAAGATATGCGGCAAATGGAAGGCGCTTACTAATGATAATGTCCTCGCGGCGTTTACAGTTGCAGCTGCTTTGATGATGTGGCTCTGAACTGATGTTGCAAGCGGCAAGTGGCAAGTGGCAAGTGGCAAGCGGCATCAGCGGCGGCAAACTGCTGCCAGCACACGCCCTAAAAAGCTGCGCCCATAACTACACAGATATTAGGTGGCCTACAACTATTACTTAATAGGCATCAGGCACGTACGAGTATCCTGCGTCCATCCATGTCTCGAAGGCAAATCGCCACGGCCACACGGGGCACTCCTTTGGCCAAATGCGAAACGCGAAATGCGTGTAATTAGCCACACAGCGTTTCAAATTGCAAACTGCAGACTGCAAACTGCAAACAGCAAACAGCAAAGCTGCAATGCTGCAAGTTGCCAGTTGCAGTTGGCCAAAGATTGCATTAGGCTCTTTGGCCATGTCTATGTTTCGTGTAATTTCCGCTGGATTTTTAGTGCACCTTAGTTAGCCTTAGCTCTAACCGTCTAATGATCAGTCTCTGGTCACTCGACTAGGCCATATATGAGTTTGTGTGTGTGTGTGTGTGTGTGTGTTGTTTGTGTGTAGTCTGAAAACTAGTTGCCGCCACTGACCGATACATCAATTAAATTTGCATTTTAATTTGACGTTTCGTTTTGTTTCGTACAAACGTGGCGCACTTTGTGTTTATGATTTATATGGGAGCGGAGCCTGAAAAAAAACAGCGACACAGAAATAAAAAACAAATAGTGTACAAAAGCTGTTTGATCTTGTTAAGGTTAGTTGGTGATCTGTGTGTGGAGCTTGATTTACTTGTGCTTATTGAGTCAATGGATCAGCCCCAATGCCATGCGCCTGTCAGCATTTCCGTTCCAAGTGGAGAGCAGAGTGGCGCCACCACTGCACCACAGCAACACCACCACCAGCACCACTGTAGAGGGGGGTGACTCTTGCAGACGCATGCAATTTGAGCTATGGCTGTGCAGCAAAGTGTTGCATGTTTAAGGCAAGTTAACCCCAATGTCCCCCTCTCTCTCTCTCACTCTTTTCATGCCATAAACATTTACCAAACAACCACAAAAAACGAAACGTGCGCGCAAAGACGTTTACATAACGGTTGCCAGTTAGTACAGTAGTACTCCATGCCAGTCAACCGCAGACAGGTCTAACACCCATCCACCCACCAGCCCACATTCACACCCACCCACACACCCAAACACACAATGGCTACCCCAAAAACTTGGCAGCTCCATCTCTGTCAAAATGCAAGGCGCGAATTGTAAATTTGCAAATGCCGGAAACGCAAATTTTCCAAACTTGTTACCCACCGCAGCCAACAACAATAACAAAACTTTTTTGGCCAAATATCTAGCCACAAAAGTTAAATTCGAAATTGGCCCAGAGCATATTGCGTTGGCGTTCGTTCGTTGCCTGTCGGAATAGAACTTTGCATTACAATTGGCTGCAATTTCTGGCTCTTTGCCTTTTGCCATGTGATGGGTTCCTGGCACGCAATGGCCGGACTATTGCTATTCCATCGTTGCTATCCCCATGGCTGTCGAGCTTGTCGAAAGTGGTTTGTCTGCCAAAAAATAGCCGACGGATGCATAAATTTTGTATGCCTTGCCACACGGAGACGCGCAATAATTAAAATGCAACCAAATGTTGTATCTAAGTTGGTCTCTTTTTGTCTTCGTTTATTATTATTTATATTGTTACCTCAAGTTGAGGCTGACCTATCATTAGCGCTTGCAAATGATGCACTACATCCGCCAGGAGTTCAACAATAATTCTTAACCCCTGCGCACACCAAACCAATCATTAGGCATACGCATGACGGGCCATTGCCAGACCCCAAGACCCCAAGACCCCCAGACCCCAAGTCTGAGGCAGACTCCGGTCAGAGCAGACGCATATATCACATATCTCCATGTCCGGCATTGAGGGTGGCAGGGGGGCGGGGGGGACACGCGTTTCCCGCAAATTCCAACACGTATCAATCTGAAAATGGTGAAAAATGCGCATGTCCATCCAGCTGGCCAATGAAGCTGAGCCTGAGATCTTGACTCTGACTCTCCTTCGTATCGATCTCTGTGCCGTCCCTTTGGATTTGCTTTATTTATTGGCAATTGGCCTGTCAGTCCAAAGCCCCGATTGACCTCAGCCTCGTCCTTTTGCATACACGTATTTATATTTATTGTGCCATATTGTATCGACAGTGGCTTAAGCTAGCCATCCAGCATCGGATTCGGAATCTTTCCAGCTCCTTTTCAGTCATAAATCAGAATCTGGAGCGCCTGCGGCTCAGCTCACATGCGTGTGCATATTCATGAGTTTGATTGAAGTTATAAATCAGCCGAAAAACAAAAGTGGACTCAGGAATCAATAAATTAAATGCCATCTATCATTTTTGGCAATACTTTAAATAAAATCAGTAGAACAGAGATCTAACGAAATGACAAGTATTGTATCAAGCTGATTGAATTTCAGTGCAGTTTGTAGATTTGCAATTACGTTGATAGACTTGACTATGATCATGAATTTTATAACATAAACATTAGTAGTATATTCAGTTTCGATCACGGCCAACATTTGAAAGAAATTATGTTTAAAAATTATATATCAGACGTTGTTCTATCTTCATAATAAAGTTTCCAACTTGCAGTTCGATTATGTTGCCCGATTATGTAGACGGCGTTGATAATTTTTTTGACCCGCTTGTGACTGTTTAATTGTATTTTTTCTTTTGTCAGTTATTAGCTGTCACTTTTAACTTGCTTTAGAAAAAGAGTTCGTAATTTTGCGTAATTTTTTTACATTTCTTTTTTTAGCGCCAATTTTAATATGGTGTCCACAAAAGAGCATTTTCGTCGTATTTGTACTTTATTATTTCCTTAAAGGAAAAAACGCAGAGCAAGTTGCTAAAAAGTTGCTTGATTTGTATGGTGATAAAGCCTCAAAAGAAAGACAGTGTCGAAATTTATTTATCAAATTCCGTTCTAAAGATTAAAAGAAAAAAAAAAAAAGAGAATTGTAAACAACATTTCGCGCATTTTTTTTCTAAAGCAAGCTAAAAGTGACAGCTAATAACTGACAAAAGAAAAAATACAATTAAACAGTCACAAGCGGTTAAAAAAAAATGATCAAAACTGTCTGTATGAAAAATCGGCAATTACTTTCCGGGCAACCCAATATTCAAAGTGATATGTATATATATTTATTTATTTAATGTCAACTAAGAAGTAAAAATTAAAGTATAAGCTAATTAATATAAAAATAAAATTGAATATTTATAGTTATATTTAAATTTAAACACAAAAGATACAAATTTTATAAAAAAAATTTTAAGTTTAAAAATTAAAATTAAAATATGAGGGTATTAAAAATTATGAAATGATCCCACATTCATTGCAAGGTTTGGGAAAAACCCAATCAGATCCAAAAAGTATTAGTAGTAATAGTTAAATATATTACAAGAATTATAATTTTGTAAGGTTAGGGATTTCTAGAAAGGAAGAGGAAAAGATAGGTTTCCAAGGAGGGGAGAGAAAGTTTTGCAGAGATAAGGTGATAAAGGTTATTATACTTTGGGCACAAAACACGAAGTGAACTGTGCAAAGCGTAATCAGTTGTGCATGTAGGTAAAGATAATGGCTGATAGTTCCTAGTAGTTCTACAGGGGACAGAAAAGGTGGGGCGTTCTTAAAGAAAACTAGAATCAATCTATTATGAAGAAAAACAACAAAAACTAACAAAATAAGTATAAAATTATCAGAAAATGGGCAAAATGAATTACTAACTATGCACTACGTATAGATAAATTCATCTAATAGAAGTCAATCTAATAATAATAATAAATAAATAAAACACTTTTGATAAAGAACTTAGCTTGACTCTCTTGTATACATATTTTACCTAGTATAAGAAATGCTTGAGCACCTGCTGTAAACCAACGGAGCACTTTCTATGGCCAAGTCTTGAGTTTGACTTGCATCACATCCGCAACGGTTGTGCCACAAAAAACTTAATTAATATGACACATATCGAGAGCTGTTTTGGCCACCGATCGGTCGGATGGTTGGTTGGTTATTTTTTCAATTTTTTATTTTCAGATAAAGAAATGCGCTAATGAACCAAATGCGAAATGCTTATGAATGTATTATGTTTGTGGCTTGGTTTTCTCGACGCATTTCGCAAAGAGCGCCGAAAAGTCGCCAAAGCATAATTAATCATGCAACATTCTTAGGGCTATGACTACGTCTTCAACATCGACTTCAACTTCAACTTAGTCTTGGTCTTGGACGTGTGATTGGAGTTCCGCTTTTTTTGTTCTTAACAGCATTTGGGGCTTTTGTGTTACCTTTTGGCCGGGCTAACTGAACGAAAACGCAGTTAGCTGAGCGCAAAAACAAAAGCAGAATAGTTATAGCTACGAGTGATATTAACATATCATTATTATAGCCATTAGCACTTTTAATTGATGAGTTTTTGCTGCCGTCTTCGTCTTGCCAACTCTCCTGACCTGGCCAATGCACTAGCTCCAGCTTGCCAATCATTTGTCAATGGTAAAAGATGAAAACAAAAAAAAAACAAAAACAGAATAAAAACGACAGAAGAAACCGACGGAGTCAACCGGTGAAGATGGCCGCGGGTGAATTGCGAACGGGTGAATACTCGTATCATGAAGTGGTAACAATTAAAAAAAGAGAATACACAAAATACATATAACACTCATTGGGTTGAAGTCAAGTGAAATGGTATCACAACTTATCCATTTCGCAATGGCTTAATCATTTTATTGCCTCTCTGACAGGCCGATCACTTTATTAGACCAACTAACTCCAACAATATACTTTTATTTTCACCTCAACTTTATGGATTTATTATTATAATTTTTAACATGTTTATTACTCTTATTTTTAGTTTTGTGTGTATTTTATGAATTGTGTAAAATATTCACGCTTCTAGCACCTGCCCAATTAAGCAAGTATTCCTTATAAAGACAACGAGCTGCCAACTTGCCTTGAGCTTTGGCATTATGATGTGCTGAAAGTTGCTTCCTTTGAATGGGGAAAACTATCATCATCAACTAACAATATGTATATTAGGGTGTCCCTTATTTGGTCAAAGTCAATATTTTTAAACGCATACGGGCTAGTTTTGTTCATTAGGTCCTAAAGGACTCAGAAATAAATTTTCACCTCAATCGGAGTATGATAACCCGTGCCGACTTGGATCGGAAAATTTAAAAATTATATAGGAAAAAAAAAAAATTTTTAATTTTTTAAATTTTTTATTTTTTTATTTTGTTCTCATTTGGTCCTAAAGAACTCAAAACCAAGTTTTCACCTTAATCGGAGTACGATAACCCATTCAAATTTGCATCGAAACATGCAAAAACAGTGTTTTAACACTGATTATACATTTTTCGATGATTTTTCATGTTTCTATGCAAATTTGAATGGGTTATCGTACTCCGATTAAGGTGAAAACTTGGTTTTGAGTTCTTTAGGACCAAATGAACAAAATAAAAAAATAAAAAATTTAAAAAATTAAAAATTTTTTTTTTTTTCCTATATAATTTTTAAATTTTCCGATCCAAGTCGGCACGGGTTATCATACTCCGATTGAGGTGAAAATTTATTTCTGAGTCCTTTAGGACCTAATGAACAAAACTAGCCCGTATGCGTTTAAAAATATTGACTTTGACCAAATAAGGGACACCCTAATGTATATGTGTATTCTTAAAATATATAAAATATATAAACAATATTATAAAGCATACTCTCCCAGTTCATTGTAAATCCTAAGGAAATCCCGGACGGGATTGGTGTGGCCTCCAGATATTTTGGATGCTGTGTCGCCTCACACGATTGTATGAACTTTTCTTAATTAATTGTGTATTTCTAACTGGACTCTCAAGCGCTGGGGTCAACCGACAAAACAAAAGAGACAACGTTTCTGTCCACGATTCATTGATGAACATTGACAGGTTCTAAAATTTTGGGTTAATGGTTTGTTTGTATATATGTAATAACTTGTTCATGCGATGATCTTAACGTTCTCTGGCTTTGTCTTGACCATGTTCATTAGTGAACTACGGTGAAAATTCAATTTTGGTGTTTTTTTTACACCTTTTTGGTAATGTTTTAAGCAAGAGAGTTAAAAGAGTTGAAAATTAAAAAGCTTTCATTGCATGTTTCATTATGATAAGACTTTTGGACATCCAAAGTCTTGGCTTGTAGCATGACGCATTTAACATTCCTTTTGCTGGCGAATTCCTTTGAAAAACTCAACAACGATATCTGAAAACATGCAATTAAACACGCACACTCACATCTAATACCGTTATTGGCCTAGGTGTGTTTCAGGCCCACAGCCCAAAGACTGCCCAGAGCGCATGTCCCTTTTCAAAGGCCTGGGCCTTATGGGGAACACACGCCCTCTGACCAGCAGCTCGAAGAGCATATCCACATCCACATCCGAATCCAAATCCAGGCCTGGCGCATGTTAGACACAAGTCTGGAGTCGTCGGGGCCACAGAGGGACACGCCTCCAGACGCCAATTATGTTTGACCAAGCCAAGGATGCGCCGCGAGCGCAGGATATGCTCAAGCTGCGGCGCGTTGTTGTTGCCGTCGGCGAAAAGAAGGCAAGAAATCAACGAAAGTTTTGTTAACTTTTGATTTTGTTGTTCATAGCGAGTTAATATCAAATACAAGCCGCAAGTAGGGAGTGACAAGGGAGTGAAGAGGGGAATGGAAATGGAAATGGGGATGGGGATGGGGATGGAGCCGCGACAACTGCCCGGCGGCCTTAACGGAAATGGAAATGATGCATACTAGAGAGAGGGAAGGTGGATGGGAGACAGAGAGATAGAACGAGGAGCAGCACAGTGGAGCAATTAGGCAGCGCCCCAATGGACGTGGGGCATTAAATTGTGAGCTGAAAGTGGCAGATACATCAAAAGTGAACGCAATCCATCATCTGGCGAATCACGGCGTGATGAGTGCTCCAGAGACTGCAGTCCAGATTCAGGTCCTCTTTCACTTGTCGGCATCCTTTCGTTTTTTTGGTCTTTATGATGATGATGACTGCAAGTTTGCCTTTTGGCGCGTTCGCCGCACGAGCTAAACTCGGCCAAAATGTTTGGCTAATTTGTGTCTAAGCCGCAGCTCTAAATACCGTTAAGCGTTAGGCGCAGCTCCAGCTCCAGCTCCCATTATACATGTGTGTGTATGTGTGTATATGTGTTTTTTGTATGGTCAAGGTCACAATTAATTGCTGACGATGTCGATGGCGACTTCCTCTATAACTGGCCGCAGTTTCTAAAGCCGCGTGATCTACTTTCGGCCGACCGACTCAGTGGCAATTAAAACAATTACCTTTACCTGTCTCCATCTTTATCTGTATCTGTATCTGTAACTGTAGCTGCATCTGTATCTGTATTTATGTCTGTAGCTGACTGTTTGTCTGCGTTCTGTGGGACGCCAGTGTAGAGGGCCTTTCGCTGGAACTGCTCGAGCCGTAGCCACATCACGCCCATTAGCGACAATCAATCTCGGCTACGCTGCAAGAATCACAACAACAGCAACAACACTACCAACGGCAACAACAGCAACAACGGCAACAAATCCAGTGATAAAGTTTTGTGCGCTTGTTTTGGTTTCATATTTTGCCGCTTTTTGCCGTTTGGCTTTTTTATTTACGAATGCGACTGCCAGATAACCCATAATTATGAAATTATTATTGAGCGCCAAGTTAGACGCAACGCTTGGCTATAAAAATGCCAAACACAAAGTAAAACTAAAATATTGTAGATATCTTTATGCTCAGCTATATGTAACATAGTGTTCCATTGCCGTCGGGAAAGTAAAAATCATTTCATTTCATTTTTGTCCGAACAGGAAGTCGATGGAATCCAAAATCAGTTTGCTGCCGGCGCAGGAAGTTGCATAAAAAGAGTATTGAATAAAATATATAACATTTAAAAATAAAACTGCTGCTGTTTTTGTAATTAATACATACAAATAATATGTTTATGTGTTACATGTACACATTGGGAAAAAATTTAGTATTTAGTACTTAAAACGACACAATTCGAACTTGATTTTTTGCTAAGATTAAAAATACGAAAGTACATACTTTAATCTTATTTCAAGTACGATATTTTAAGCACAAAATTAAGGTATTTTAGTATTTTCAAACTTTTTTTTTTTTAAATTACTTTGATACGTTCTTGATATTAGTACAATTCGTACTTGATTCAAGTCCAATCAATTCTGAAATTGAGTAGAAGAACATATGAACTAGTGCTTAATTTAACAATACTGCAGACTTAAATAAAAATTGTGTAAACTTGATTTATATGTAACAAAATGTTTTTAAAAAATATATATAAAATATTATGATTACGCTACTTAATAAAACAATCTAAATCATCAGAGTGGGTGTTAAAACGCTCTTAGTTTGTGTGAAAGTAATTGAAGACTAAGTACAGCTAAATAGCAAAATAAAGTCTTAATTTCTTAGTACAGCTCCATAACAGATAAGCCAGAACCATTCTAAACCAGCGCACGTAAAAAAAATAAAAGTACTAACGAACTGGATATAAGATTTAATAAACCTCATCTGTGAGTTGAACCTGAGTTCCGAGCTTATGTTAAGAATTTTGGTATTAATTTCTAGTAATTTTAGAGTTTTACTTGATTCAAGATTCGAAAGATTCGTTAGATTTATCTAAGTGCTGATAAAGGAGTTTTATAATCATTTTCAGTAATTCGTACTTTTATCAAGCATACATTTAAGTATCGAGTTTATTCGAACTTAGTTTTTGTATTGCTTTTTTCTCTGTGCATATTTGATAAGTATACACATATTTTATATTAAGAAAGTCTCCGAGTTATGCAAGAGTTCAGTCTTGTGGCAAGTTGCAAGCCTTAGTTGCTGGCCATTTACCTCTTCTCTGCGCTTCTCTGCGCTGCATGCAACCGTGAAAACAGCCGAATTTATGCAAAATGCCCGCTAGCCAAGACAAACAAACTGTCCAAAAGCCAAAACTAAGCCCAAAACAAATGTGGGGCGTTCTAGGAATTTTCATGAGGGAAACGAAAGATACACAGCTACAGGATGCAGCTTGTTATGTTTCGCATTTTGAATATTTATGAAATGCCACAAGGGTCCTGCGCAGGTTCTCGTCCTGGCCGCACTTGTTTCCCGTGCCACGTTGCACATTGTAAATGCCGTTATGAGTTATTGTGGGATAGCAGGAATAAATTCGACGCATTAAACAGTTCCCTGAAGGCGTCTAGAACGGCAACAGGTTGAGTCCTTGTAAGCAAGACTCATTGCACCCCATTACGGTGACAAACTGACAGCACAAAAACAGCCTAAAAGATAAAAATAAAATAAAATAAAATAAACGAAAATCAAAACTAGCAAGAGCTTTGGCTTAAAAATGCTTAAAATCTGTGCTGCATCCTGTCTAGTGACGAGCCGCAGCAACAAGGACAACCTGTAATTTTCAAATCTGGCGAAACAAATGCAAAACAGAAATGTATCTTATGGATTGCGTATGGGGCACAGAAATGGCGCGCACGATAATGTTGAAGCAGAGGCAGAGGCAGAGGCAGAGGCTTCTCTGCTGTCCCGGCTGACGATACTTTGAATGCGACCAGGAGCAACAGGAGAGAGAGAAAGAGATGTTCATCGGAACGCATGTTCTTTGAAAATTGCCCATAATTATGCGAACGAACTTCAAACTGATTGTTTCTACCGGCAGCGGCGGCCATGGCTGTCCAAAAACCGCGTCTGTTGCATGCAACATACTCGAGTGGTCCACAGTCCACAGTCAGAGCAACAGTCAGAGCCCGGCATTGGCTTTAAGCTCGACTCTGGTCGGGACGCTACGGAATCGCCCGTTTGCTGCAGTGAAAGAGAATGACTGTAATTACGCATCACTTTTTCTTAATTTTCATGCTGTGCATCTTCCTCGTCTGTCTGTGTCTGTGACTGTGGCTCTGTCTCTGGCTCTGGCTGTGCCTGTGGTGGTGCTCTTACTCTTGTTCTTCCTCTTGCTGCTTGTGCCCACCATTTTGGCTTGGGAAGCTATGGAGGATTTGGACACTGAACTTGACCCACAACACAACATGAGTATGTTGTTGCTGACGCTGCGGCGGCCTCTTATGAGAAATAAATACGTCCCAGAGTTTTAGAAAATTACTCGTTGCGTGCATGTTTCCGAAAAGCGGCTCGAAAACATTTTGCGTGTCTTCTGTTAGTTGTTTTCGTTTTCGTTTTTTTTTTTTTTTTTTTTTTGTACTTCCTTCAATGAGAAATCTAATTTAAAAGATACAAAATTTAAAATTATGGGGTTTTCTTTATTGCCAAAAATATTTTGGTGTTTTTTTTCTTATTTTGTATGATTGGAGCTACGTGCTGTGAAAAGGTTCGAGGGCCGCATGCACTTCAGATGCCAGAGTCGCGATACGTAAACAAGACGGAAGTGCTGAATGTCAAAGTTTGGAGCAAAATTAAAAACTGGAGGTAATATTATGAATCTATTACTACGTAATAGATTAAGGATAGTTAAGGATTTTCTTTAGCAGCAATTGTAAATTTGATAAGCATTCAGTGCTTGTAATGATGGGCTGATAATGTGGAGACATTGCGAATCAACCAAATGTCTAGCGTGCTGCCAACCATCCAGTTTTCACGAGGTGCAATCTTACACTGATTAGAGCCATGGAAAGCCATAGATGCTTCAGAAAGTTGCGAGTCAATCAATGGATGGACAACAATAGTATCAAGTTGACCACAGTGGATGCCCACGGTGTAGAAGTTCAAGAGCTCAGCTATCCAGGGCGCAACAGTGTCCATCACATCCTTCTTTACCTGATGCTCAAACTAATTCTCCTTTTCCAGGTCATGGAACGGCTGGTTTCCCACGTGGATGGCACGACGATTGCAAGAATTCGCCCATCAGATTGCCATCAAAGGCATCGGGATGGGTGTTTAAGTTAGTTTAAGTACCAGTTATCAATGTATGGAACCATTTGTCTCTATGTCTCCGTTTATAATCGAATCGAAGATATCAAAGACGCACTTCATACCGCCCCTCTCAATGCACTCAGCGCCTCTTTTCTCGTCTTCGGGGAATTTGATTAAACCGTCGCCATCAATTAATCCCAACTGATAGAGATAAACGCCGTATTGCAGCTGATGCAGTGGATCGGACAGTCCATTGCCAATAGCTACGCCCTTGAGGGGTATATAGCGTGTGTCTATAGCATTTTGCACCTTGTGAATGTTATAGGCCAGGCCGGGCACATATTTGCCAGCATAGGATTGGCCAGTGATCCAAAAGCCAAAAGCCACTCAAAAACCTTAGAAAGCTTCATCATTTCCGCATGTAAATGGCGTCCCACATCGCGTTTATTGGTTGCGTTGCCTTTATCCTTATCGGCGAAGCTAAGCCGGTTCCCACGGGATCATCAATGTAGATCCTCTTCTGCAGTTCACCCTGGCCGTCCAGTTGCAGTGGACCGTTCTCAGTGAGCAGACTAAAATGGAATTAGGGCGGCTCCCGAAGATCGACGCCATCGCTGTAGAAATAACTTGAAATTTCTTTTAATTACTGTAACCAACAAACGGTGGGACAACCTTGGTTCTCAAAACACGGAGGCAACCATCAAACCACAGAAAAGAGACGATGCCCAGACTTGGGATTTTTTTAATAAGGATCCTTTATTGGTATACTCGTTAATTTTAAATTTTTTAAAATTTAGAATTTGTTATATTTACCCACTTCATTTAAAACGATCTCCTCTTTCATCTAATTTCTAATTTATTTGTTTTTATTAAATTTATAATTTATTGCTCAATTAATTTAAATTTCGCGCGGGCCATGCTTAGATCCGGAACCAGTGCTGTTCATGTTATTTTTTAAATTGTTGTCCAACACTGTCATCAGTTTAACAATAACTCAAAGCGATAACGATAGCTTGATAGGCAGGCGGGCACCTCTGTTAAATACACCTCTGTTACCCTATGGTAAACAATCTGATTTCAACCAATCAGCATCAGTTAAGTTCAAATTCGTATCTCGTTCTAATACATTTACTGGATTTATTTTGTAATCTGTATTGTATATAATATAATCATGCATTAAATTCGTTGAAAGCGAGCTGTATAATACTTTAATCAATATAAAGATATACAAATTTTATTATAAACAAATGTTGCTGTTAATAACAGTCAAAAGTGAAATGTTAAGTCTACTATGTTAAAGCATATGGTTTTGTTATTGTTTAGTCGAGGGACTCTTTCTGTGTGAGCGAGAGCGCACGTGGCGTGACAATGAGTTAGAGAGAGAGAAATATAGTGCTTGCGCGTGTCACTGATGTGTGTGTTATTGTTTAGTCGATGGACACTACTGTTGCATTTAAGTTGTTATTGTTTATTAATGCATTCGGAAGTTGGCGACAATGGAAACAGATGCAAATATTGCGGACTTAACAGCCGTCTCATTTGTCGACTTTGAGACAAAGAACAGGGATGAGGGTGCAAGCTTTGATAATTATGGACAATGTCAACAGAAACACGATATGGCAATGACGCTCGATTTATCATTGGGCCAGAAAGCAGAGAACCTATTTGCCACCGACCAGACTCCTACGCCGACGCGCCTTATTAAGAACTGTGATGAAGTTGGGCTCTTTGAGGATTTGCAGCATGTGAACCCCTTTGACATTGGGTTCCAGCGAGCGGCCGAGCAGAATGCAGTTGGTGGCCATGCGCCTCCCGTGACACCGACACGCTCGGAAGTGCCACCGACCGACGGTGACTCGCTTCACACGCCGCAGGTGTATGCATTGGACTCGGCAATGGTGTCCGCTGCGGCAGCCAGCAACAGCAGCAGTCCCCTGGATGTGCCCGTGCCCAATGTAGAGGATCTGTTGAAAACTCCCACGCCTCTACCCAGCACAGCTGCGGCGCCTGCAGCAGATGGTGGTCCACCTCCGCTGCAATTGATACAGCCACAAGTAATCACTTGGGTGCTGCCCGCACAGACATTTGCACTAACAACGACACCTGCCTGCAAAAATAAACCAATTAAGAAAGCGATGACCCCACAAAAAGTACGACCATTAATATTACCCAAACCCACTACAACAATCAATTCCAAAGCTCCACCTGGTGTGATAGCAACAAACACAACGCCAGTTCACGAGCCGAGCAGCGCCAGCCTTACGCCCACATCACAACTACCCATCAAGGAACGGTTAAAGGCTATTCTCAACAACAGTTACAATAGAAAACAACGCAGCTTCGACACGCCCGCTCCTAAGGTCATGTCAGTAGAAAACCGCAACGAGGACACCATGGTCCGACGACGTGCTGCCGCCTCCCGTTATCGTCACAAGATGCGAAGGGAGCATAGGGAGATTAGAGACCATAATGAGCAGCTCCAAAAGGAGATTCGAGTGCTGCGTGAGAGAATCGCCACTTTAGAGCGAGAACTGCAACAGCAGAATAACAACAACATTGCTGGTGGTACGGTAATATAAATAAAACTCAGATGCATCCTCACCTCAACTCCTCCTCTTTCTTGCAGTTGTTTCTAACCAAATCCAAGTGCCGCCCTCCAGCATTCACCTTGTCATCAATGTGCCTAAGATGATAGTGCCTTCGTCTGAATCCAGTCAAAGGCTGGATAAAAACTGATTAGCTGTAAATCGCATATACCTGCTCACTTAAATAATAGGCTATATTTTTTAAAATGTTTTTAAAATTTTATTTGTAGTTATCATTTTTCAATTCAAGGCCATAACAATAATTTATTGCAAGCAAATAATAAGTTTGCCGTAATAAGCTAAAGTTAGAGCAATGTATATAGATAGAAGAATTGTTTAAGTATTAAATACAATACTTTCATTGTACTATAAGGCTCTATATCGTAACTTAATGTATAGTATGTATAATTATGTAAAAAATTGTATAATCTATTTATTAATAATGCACATGTATATTAATAGTTAACAGTATCAACTAACTTCAACCGTAAAAATATTAATTGGTTCGTATGAACAATAGTCAAACATTTTTTTGCATAATTGACACATTTAAAATTTGTTCACCTAGAAGGATAATTTACTATTGAAGTCAATGGTTCAGAATATCTGAGAATTCGCGTTGTATTTCTTGAATTGAACGCTCAATTTCAGTCAAGTGTGGCTCGGCTGGAGCAAACGGCGTCCTCGCCCTTGGCTTGTCCAGATGCTCTAAGGTCATCTGCAAAGGGGAATTTATTAAAGATCACATTCCTAAGGATTCCTCGTCAGCTTTCTGCTTACCTCACGTAGTTGTTGCTGTAGCCTGTCGCGTTCCCTGCACATCTTTTGGATGTTGTCATAGTATTTTTGGGCTAGAGGAGCTCCCGCTGTATCGGAGTAGTATTGCTGGGCCAGCAGCTCCATATTCTGATTTCGTATTTCATCCTCGGCAAAAATCATCTCTTGATTGTGGCGACGACGTTCGCGCTCAATGCTGTGCATCAGCAGATCGATGTCCTTTTCCATTTCTAATACTTTGCGGCGCTGCTCGGACTCCTGCAGCTTGGTCATAACTTCACTCTTGCGCTGTCGCACTTCCAGTTGATAGGTGAGCAGCATTTTACGGTGGCAGGCAATGCGTTCTTCCTCTCGTTGTATGGTTTCCTGATACAGTTTTTCCATTTCCTTGACCCGTCGTGTATGCTCCTCTTGCTTAAGACCATTTTCCAAACGGTCCATTATTTGCAGCTCCTCCAATTCCAAATGACGTATACGGGCATCAATCTCCTGATGCTGTTTGAGCAGTACCATTGTCTGTTGCTCCTGTTCGGCAATCCAATCACTGGGATACTTAAGGAACTTGGGATAAACGCCTTTGGGTATGGGCGAAAAAGGTGGCATGAAGCGACAAGGATGTAGTTGGGATGGACATTTCTTCATTATCTTGCGAGCCCGAGCAACCAACTTGGCCACATCAATCGGATTCTGGTCATGAAAGAACCGTACCACTGCCTCCCTGTCCGGCAGACGTAAGATCACCTCTCGGTGAAGCACATTGTAGGCAACAATGACAAAAACTATAAAATATAGAGGTTCCGTGATGATGTTGTCCCATAGAATCAGCCATTGCTGCTCTTCTAAGACCTCGGCAAAAGCATTGGTTAGAAGTGACCACGCATAATCCTTGGGCTTCACTTCAAGTGCCTGGTAGAACTTGGACAGCTGCTCGTCATTGGCTTGCAATATATTTTCACACAGGGCCAGATAGTTTTCCGGTGGCAACGGATAGAATTCGAAGCACAGTTGCAAGTGATTCAGCATCAGTGTCGCAATAAGCTCGAAGACAACCAATCCGTTCTTGGGTAGGTGCTTTGCAAAGGGAAACACCAGATGTGGCATAAACTCTGCATAGCCAAAGACCTTGCACCAGTGCGCCAAGCAACTCCACACCTTGATAACTCCGCGACGTTGGGCATCGCTTTTGATCTTTAGACCGCGTGCCATCTGTTTCACAATTGCTGGCTGCCCAAGCTTCAGCAGTGCCTGGAACTGGAGGCCGTTGCAAGGCAGCTCCAGCAGCGAACTCCATATTATAAATCTATACTTTTCCGGATAACAGCCGTACTCGTGCAGCATAGCCTCCAAGCGATCCCGCTTTAGGAGCTGACGCAGTTCCTGGTTCACGGGACCGCAAACACGTCCCGGCAGCTTTGGTTGCTTGATAACTGCACGCAGTTGAGAGATGCAATGCGTCTTGGCCTGAAGTGCATTGTAAAGTCGGCACGTGGACCAAACATTGACTTCGCCACACTTGGATAGAACGCTGAGTAGCTTGCCATCACGGCTTACATTCAGACTAACGCCATTTGAGCGTTGTACAATCAGCTTGTGATCTGTGCTTTCCAGGTCTAGCATAACAGCCTGGCCGCGTGCTGTGATGCCAAACAGTATTCGCTCCTTGGGCTGTGGCACCAAGGCAATCTGCTTCAGGATAAAATCTCGCAGCCGAAATAGCTTGTCCAAATCAAAAGAGGCAGAGCTAAGCAGCAGCAAGTAACCATCTATGGTGGTCAGGCACAACTTATTGCCATTTGGTGAGAAGCTGCAGCTAAGTAACTTGCCATCGGCGAAATGTTCATCCCCACAAGCAAATGCCAAATCATCCTCCGGATTGATATCGTCTTCGTCATCTCCACGTAATACAATCTCCGGTATGGCATTATCATGACGCAGCAGACGTAATTTTCGATCGCGTGTTTTTATAGGCTGGGCAACATGAAGTGGTTCTCGAGAGTGTGAGGACCATATACTGATAGTATCATTGGTGAAACAGGTGAAGAACTGATCTGAGTTGGGTATAAATCCAGCCAACTTAAGTGTATGTTGTGACTGATCGAACTCCAGACGATGCGACACTTTTAAGTTCTTCAAATTGAGCAGCGCAGCCTCGGGACCGAAGCGCATTATGCCATTGATGGCTGTGGAGCTCTGCAGTCGATTTCCCCATGATATTTGGTCAACAGCTGCATTTCCTACTTCATTGCGTCTTCCCACCAGCGACTTTTCCACATTCATTACAAACACTTGTCCGTTTTCGTTGCCCACAATGTACTCGTTGTGGTGCAACGGCGAGGCGTGCACCAGAGTCGCCTGTGGCAAACGAATCGAGAGACGCCAATAACGTTTGCTAACAAAGTCAAAGACAAAGATGTTTCCCCTGTTGTGAGAGTGGAAGAGTCAAGCTTTGCGAAATGAGAACTCTTACTGCATCGATCGATGTCTTACCGCCTATCAATGACCACCAGTTTGTTGCTCATCTCATTAAAACAACAGGCGGCAATCCGAACTCGCAGTTGTCGATCCATATTTTTAATTGTATGATGCACGGTCAGTATGTTTCTAAGAGGGAAAACAGCTTGAATTTATCAATAAATAAAACACTCCTCCGATCACTCACCCCGTCTCATTTTGTTGCAGCTTGAAAGGATATTTGTGCATCGGTTTATCTGCCATGGGATTGGCAATGGGCACGCTGAGTGGCAGTGATTGAACTGATTGCTCTTCTCCGTCCTCACAATCAGTTTCGTCCATGAAAAGACCCATTTCCGACATCTCATCCCATGCTTCGTCGTCATATACTGTGCCTTCCTCCTCTTCTTCGTCTTCCTCATTGTAATTTGAAGCGGCTTGCGAAAGACCTTCGTAGGACGGATTATTTGTTGAAATTTTTTCCATTTTATTAAACTCCTTCGTAGGACGAATTATTTTTTGAAATTTTTTCGATTTAAAGGTGCCCATACACGACAATCATGTTCGATGAGCATGCTCGGTTCCTTTAGATATTTAGACTACTTGGCGAGCGGCTTGGGGATTTTACAAAATTTAAATTTTCGGCGAGCGGCTCACTCACAAGTCTTTGTTCGTGGCGTGGTATGCGAACATCAAATCAAAAAAGCAATTTTCATTTTAATATTTATAGAAAAGCTTAAAAATAAGCCGAAAGAAAAGCTTAAAAATTAGCCGCTTGCTATTGCGAGCAACAATTCGATCCGAGCATGCTCATCGAACATGCTTGTTGTGTGTGGGCACCTTTAAACAAAGTATGCGACGAAAGGTTCGTTTTCGTTCAAAATGTAATTAAAATTGAACTATAAAAAAAAAATCGTAAATATGGGGAAAAATACTTATATAATTTATATATACAGACATACATAAATAGTAAAGTGAAAATGTAAACTATAATACTCGATATTTTAAAATACATAATATTAATCGACTGTCAATAGCACAAATACATATTGTAGAAAATGTGAATTTAAAATTAACGAGAAAAATACAATGGTCATTGCTTCATCGGTTAATAGTCTATTGTGTATATTTTTATTTGCATTAAATAGTTGTAATATTTGAATATATTTATTAATGTGAGATTGACTGTTTTCTGCAATGAAGCCGAATTTGCTTCACCCAAAAATTATCGACGTGTGCTTAAAACGTAACTGCCTCCCACTTGGGTCAAATTTTAGAGATCCCACTTAAAACATGCCTCCGTATGGCGCATCGAAGTTATCCTCCCGCATGGCATAGCCAAGCATGGTCGAATAGTTAATAACGTTAGATATCAGGGTCAGCACGCACGCCGTCCAGGTGATCTGAAAGTTGTTTGAAAGATTATGGTATAATTAAAACATTTATTTTCCTATTTTTTTACTTACAACAAGGGAATGCGCCAGGACAATAGGAAGGGCAAAAGCACTTAACACCATACCGGCCGTAAGGAAGAGAGCAAACTCTGTTTTCGGGTTGGTTTCGTTGCCAGGGGTGGAACGCTTTGCTATGTAGACTGGCAAAAACGATAGCACGTAAAAGAGAAGTACGAAGAACGGATAGAATATCTTGGGCGTGGGAACGGCACAGGCCAGTATCAGGAATGTCATTCCCAGGCATGTTAGGAATGCACTTATAACCAGCCTGCAATAAATATTTATCAATGATATTGCAAATAGTATGTACCTATAGCGGGTGGTAACTTACGCTGCAGGTGTTGGTAGTTTGTTGTTGTTGTTGGTCACAATCAGATTACAAGAAATCGCGTTTTGGTTGCGATGCGTTTATAAAGAAAAAGAAATATATTAATAATAATAGCACATAGAATTAATTGCACATTGCTTACCTTTCATTGCTGCCATTTTATTTGTTTGTTTATAATTTTTCTTTGTCGTTGGCCAAAAAAGTGAATCACGAATTACTAGAGTTGTGTAGTTTCGTTCTGAAAAAGTTCAAATGAACGGGTCATTAAGATGAACGAATTAACTAATTCAGTCCATCATGAACTACATCGTTAATTTAGCAGTTGGTCAGTTTTCTCTTTAAAATAATTTAAACTTTTTTACAGAAATACAATTAGAATAATATGCATGAAGTTCCGCGATTGGATTCAATTTCTTTTTTATTTACATGTAACAATATTTCAATTTCTTATATTTTTAAGCTTTGAATAATGTGAAAGGTTACTGAAGC
>JBAMBK010002118.1:0-50420 GCA_037043435.1 Drosophila suboccidentalis | reverse complement strand
ATCTTTTTGCTAATATTTTTAAAAAATTTTTGAAAATGACGAAAAAGGCACTTTTTCCTCATTTTCATGCAAAAAGTGCCTTTTTCGCCATTTTCAAAAAATTATAAAAAAATACTAGCGAAGAGATATTTGAAAAAAAATTTTTTTTTTTTGCAGATACTATTTAAATTGTTTAAAGAAACTTTCTGCATCAAAACATTTTTTTTTAAAAATCGAGGAAAAAAGTTGAAAAAGTTGACGTTTACAAATATTCGAATATATCAATGGGCACCTAATGGGTTAAAGAAAATATGGCACCATTCGAAAGGAATTCAAAAGACCTTTCCATTGATACCAAACATTACATGAAGTAAGTTCAAAATTCGGCTAGAACTAACTTTAAAGGGTGCCAAAATACTTTTGGCCACCGCTGTATATAAAAGAACAACACTTTGGTTTGGTCTAAAAGAACATTTTTTAGGGCAGCTTGCATTTCTCATTAATGATGAAAAATGCAAGCTTATCCCAAATAAATTGGTTATAGAAAAAATCTAAATTTCAAAACTAAGAAAAAAGTATTACCATTGAAACATTTACGAAGTGTTTTTTTTATTTTTTTTGTATACCTTTGTATAAAAAATTATTATTGATGGCAAGTTTTTTATTTTACATTGTTACTTTAATACTTTAACTATTCAAAAAGCACATTCAGTTCATTCATGATTTTACTCATTTATTCGGCACACTCATTGGGGTATGTCTATTGATTTCACAGGGCGGACACAAGAAATCTATTAGCAGAGGGAAACAAAAACTATTTCATGCCTAAGGACACACCTGTGTCCTACTAGTAGCGTGCCTGCGAGCAAACTTTTTCCATTATTACGACGTTTTATGAGCAACAGAATTGCCCATTCTCGTTTAGTGGCTTCAAAAAGGCCATCCGAGGACTCCAGGTTCCGAGTTCAGTTCCATTTGCAGTGTCGGCCAAAGCTCTTTAATGGTTGTAGCAAATGTTGCCCAAAAAGTTTTCCGTCCTATTGGATTCTATTGTGACTATTAGTTTGGGTTGCGATTCCCGCTTCGATTTCTGCTACTTTGCATTGATTTGATGACACTTTGGGGGTTATTTTATTTGGCTAATAAACGCTCCCACCAATGGAACTTTGCGTGTCAAAAAGTTGTCTACACATTTCAGCTCCTCCCTATGTGGGTGTCTGTTGAAATGTGTCGACAAACGAGGCCATTATGTTTGCAATTATCCAAATTGATTTTCTGATAGCGTTAAGGCAACCCATATTTAGACCTAAACTAATATTGCACATTTATGCCTATATTTAATACATATTTAATTTGCTTTTCATTTGCAGGTAAGCTTACAATTGCATTCCCATCACAATCACTAAACACTTTGGGTAAGTCTTAAAGTAGACACCGTCAAGGTGGGCAGCCCCTCGGGGCTCAGCTTCACACGCTGCACCGATTGAGCAGACGCACCATAAATCATAAGACAACGCAAAAGATGCTCGGAAAAAAGCTCAAACACATCCGCTCGCGATTACAATGTTTGACTACTAATTAACCCAGAGACCTCAACGGCCATCAAGTGATAATGGCTCGCTTCTGGCTTAATGACCAGTCGGCCTTTTGTGGCTGGCCAACTAACGTGCAATACAATTGCGTTGCATTTAGGGAAAACAGTGGCCTTGCACTTCTTTCATATATACAACAATAGAAACATTTTCACATTTTCAACATTTAGAGGAAATCATCAGTTTCACTGTGCTTAAAATGCTTTGTTTGACTTTTTAAGTTATGAACAACATAACATGTAGTTAAATTTTATTTATAAATTTATTTTATTTTAAATTAATTATTATATTATCAATTTAAATGTCATAATTGCTAAGCTATCCATGTGAAAGACTCTTCTCGATCTGAAACGAGTTAAAATCCTCAACAAATTGGAAGGATATATTTGTATGGGCCGACAGTTTTTTATTAAAATACCAACCGATGGCTAGTAAATAGTCACCTGTTGGCAGAGGGAGCTTGAGAAGCTCAGGTCTGAGATAAAATCCGTCTACTATAGCGGGTCCCTGTACAAATAAAGTTAGATGAAAACTATAAATTTCTGTTCGTTGTATTTGAAACTTACCAAAAGAGGGCATCTCATATTTATAAAGTTGGTGAAATCTTTGAAAAGATTGTAGATTATTAAGAAAACGGGACTGTATGGGCTGCTAATAAATTTGCAGCCGTCAATATTGACATTATATAACCAAGGCTTGTAGCCATTAGCTCTTTTGAAAATTTGAGCATTAACTCGTTCTTCATAAATCGGATGAAGCATTGTAGAATTTAGATTAAAGGTGTTCCTATAACGGCTTACTGCCCGAATTCGACACTTGTGTATCACAAATAGTGTTTTGTTGTATGACGTGCATACTGCATTTGTGAACTTGAATACAACAGCCTCCTGCAAAATACAAATTTAATAATGCATTACATTTTGAAACACAAAACTCACATTTATTTGTAATAAATGAACAAAAGCAAGTATCCCAAAAATTATAAAAACTATGCGCATTATGAAAACTTTTGAAAATAATACTAAATTCGGCTTTGTCATCTTTTATAGACAAAATTAAATACGCTTCAATAGGCCATATAATTGAATACGCAACTGTAACAATTAAGATCTTAACAATTAATTCGATTAGAGCCTAATTGCAAATGTGTTTGCTAGCTAGTGTCAATATTAGTCCACGAATGAATGCCTTCCCAGCAAACATTTGGGCGATTGTACAATCGTCCATCGCCGAAAAGAGTCTTCTGCGAGTCGAGCAGGAGATCAATAGAAGATGAATCTTCCCAGACGATTGCTTAGCGATAGAAAACTGTCAATCGATTGTTTAGAGATACCAAAAACACCAAAATAACTCCACGTCTAAAGCAATTCAATTCAGATATTTGTTAGTACTTCGAAGTGTTGGTCCCGTAGCTAGTGAGCTAAGGTTGCCGACCAGTCATACGCTGTAACATAATCTGCTTTGACATAGAAAGCTCTTTAGTTGGCGCGTGTCTCTTAATAACAATAAATTAATCAAAAAAAAATAATTGTCAAAGGGTCGTCTCTCAACCTTTTTCTTTTTTAGAAAGTAAGCCATTTTCCCGAATCTTCTTAGGAGAGTCGCGGAAGAGTCGTTTGGAAGACTCACAAAAGAGTCTTTCCGAAGTGTCGCGGAAGTGGCTCACTCTCTAACAAAAGGAGATCAAAAAGCGATGAAAAGGCGATGTCGCCTCAAACTTCTAGGCGACTCGCCTGAGACTCTCTGGCGATTAAAAATGTTTGCTGGGTTATATTTGTGTAAATACATTTAACATTGAATGAATAAAAATGTATCCAAAATGATTGCATACCTTAGGGACTTTGTAAAATTTTAGCGTCATCTAGCGGTCGTTTTTGTAGCAAATCAAGAACCGTACTTGGGAGTTAATGCACTATGATATTAACACAAGCATTTGCTTTCAAAAAATTGTTTGTATACAAATTAATTATGTTGAATTTGTGAATGTGTTAGTATATTTCTAGCAAAATTGTCTAATTTTACTGGAACAGTTATAGCAATCAGAACTACATTTTATAAATGCAGCAGAAATGTATGCCATAAGAAAATGCAAAGTCGAAAGGAACTAACAGTTCTGTAGAAAAACGTATGTTAAATTTAAACACAGCAGAAAAGTATGAAACAGATATTATTTTGCTTGCCTCAATAGCCACTTATGCACTATGGTCCCGATGGCGAATTTTTTGGAAAATATTATAACACAAGAACGAAACAAGATATTTTGGTCTAGTTTCTTGCATTGGACTAATAGTGTGAATTTTTCTTTCAAAATTCATTTTTGAGGCAACTTTTTAAAGCACACAAAACAACACATCGCACGTCGACTTTCAACAACGCAGATTAATTACTTTGTACTAATAACAAGCCACACTGAATAATATCCATTAATAATATCAGTTAATTGTCTTTTGGATTAGTGTTAAAACGCACTTCAATTTATCCAAAAAAGTTTGTTTAACACTGGCATGTGCTCATCGTTCGTAACATCTCTGCTTCAGAGCTGTAGCTTAGCAGTGTTGGGCATTGTTAAAATTCTGATTATGTAACATTTTTGTCTGATGTATTTTCAATGTTTCAACAACTTTAAAAATTGACTTTTTTCCAAAATAATTGTCATCGGGACCATAGTGAATAGGAATAACCAGTTACATAACATCGAAATGTTAACTGTACATTTTAATGTAAGTGCCGCTGAAAAGTATGCAGCAAACTAATTAACAGCAATGTTATTGTGAGTGTGAGCATAACAGTCTATGCATAACAGTGAGTGAGTGAGCGTGCGCGCAGTTTGAGAGCGACAGCGAACGCGAACGGTTTGCACCTGTTGCCAGCGCGCTTTTTCATCGTCATTGTGTTGGATCGGGTCTCGGGGTCGATCACGCTTAATGTTGTCGTGCGCCAGATCTGTCGTTTACCGTTGGTCTTCGTAGTTGAGTGCCAAAGTTCATCAGAAGTAGCATAATTTCTACGACTTGGATAAATGAAAGCCCGCTAATGTTACGGCCAAACAATCCTTATAAATTTGATCGGTAAATGAATATCGCTTGGGCCTGATCTTGCGGCAGTGGAGTGTTGTGAAAAACAGCAGAAAAGGATACGCAAAGACATTGCGCTGTTCAAGCCTTTGTCAAGTTAAAAGCTAATCCAGTTCTCGAGATCGATTCGAATCATAAAGTTGTATAAACTGCCTAGTCGCGGCATGGATAAGCCGATGTCCCAAGGCAAAGTGTTAGAGGTGCGTCGGTCGGGCATTGTCTACATTGTCAACAAGTGTGATACACAAACACCAGCAACAACAACACACAATTCACATAATATATTACATTTAAAGCAAATGAAATTCGAGACTTATTTGGAATGCCAAGCACAGGCGTCGGCTCGGCTGGCTTAACGATATTTTTTTGTTTCTATCCATTACCCAGAATCGACTGATCATTATGAATTTATGTGCTTCTTTCGGTTTTAAGCGTCTTTTCATTTCGTCATTGTGTGTGCGCTGGGCAAATGAATAACTTAGGCAGCGAACTTGACGTTTAATATTACCACACAGCCCAACAACCAACAGCATCAAGTTAATGACATTCATAAAGCCATGCACATTATGCGCACTTTATTTGATTTATTTTGAAGCGTTAAATTTGAAATCATCTTGCGCACTTTCACCAGCTGCAAATGAAGTCATAACCAAATAAGTTTACGAGCTGGACAGGCTATAGCATGGCTCCATAAAACGATAAGACAACCAATACCAGCTAAAACTATTCACTAAGCATGCAGTCCATCCATATACGAATAAGAGGAGTTTGCAAACACAAAAAATTTGATTATTACGACGGCTTTCTCTGGATCTTGATCCAATTACGCGACGAAAAAGCAAACTCCCACAGCCAACTCGATCTGAACAGAGTCATGTACTTGTTGGCCAGGCAGCTGCCGAATGCAATGACATGGCTAACATGGTTGCAATGTGTCAACAATGGCTTGTTAGCCCAGCAGCCATTGCCAATTGACATGTGTGTACTCGGTGCTCTCTGTGTGTGGGCTGCAGCGAAACATGTAAAGACTCGGAACACCTTATTGACATGGACTGGGCACCAGACCAACAGCAAGACCAAGACAGTCAAATGGTAAAATCAACTCTGTTATTTGCGTGTGGGCGCTGAGTAAATTATCTGTGATTTCTAATTGCCTGACATGCCAATTAATGTGCTTTTGGCCATTGGCCATTGCCAATAGTTTTATTGGGTTAAATGGCAAAGTGCTTGACAACACATTTTCTGAGAGAGTGGAAAAGCTCATGCTTGAGCTAGAAATAGACTCATTGCCTATGCAAAGTGCAACAGCAACAACAGCAGCAGCAGACGCTGCCTATTGAGCAACAACTTGGGGCAGGTGGCACGTCCGCCCGCCT
Organism: Drosophila suboccidentalis; assembly: GCA_037043435.1. Lineage (NCBI taxonomy): Eukaryota > Metazoa > Arthropoda > Insecta > Diptera > Drosophilidae > Drosophila > Drosophila suboccidentalis. The sequence goes on along the minus strand of JBAMBK010002118.1, from coordinate 44,399 downwards.
AAGTGAGTGCGGCAGTCAGCCAAGCCGAAACGCCTTAATTAAAACTGGCAACTGTGGATGCTACCATTTTCTTCTTGCTGCACACTTTTTAATTAAAAGCAGACACAACAACAACACCAATAGCGGCAACAGTAGCAGCATCTTGGTGTCTATTTGATTGACAAGCGGAACCCGTAACGGCAGGGGAGGGCTGCTGCCTCGGCTGTCGCCTAGATACGGGTTAATTGTGTCCATTTAGTAAGGCGACGCCAATAGAGGAAAGTGCCAAGGCGGCTGGCCTGCAATTTGCGGCCATATTTCATGAGGCCGCACATTGATTACGCACCAACAACATCAACAACAACAGTAACAACTTTGTTGTTTGGCATTTTGGTTTTGGTCTGCGCTTAATTTAGAAATTCTTTGCGGCAAATGTTTTCGCTTTGGCGATAATTATGCAGCTGCTGCCGCTGCAGCCGGCGGCAACTGAAAACTGTAGTTTATGGCGGCGATCATTGGCTTTGGCTTTGGCTTTAAGCTGCCACAACTGGTCGGTTGGCAGCCAATTATGGCTGGCGATCGACTTTCTCCGCTTCAGCACCCTCACTTGGTTGCTTAACCCCAATTGCAGCCCAGGCAGCTGTGTTAATTTGTTAGTTTCACGCAATTGCCAGAGATAACGCGAAGCGTGAAAAATCTATCGCATTAAACAGCTTCAACAGATTTATTATCTGACGCCTAACAATCACATTTGAATCGAAATGAAGTTTGAATCTCTACAGCTGTCCATAATTTTAGCATAACAAAGCACATGCTCCTCGATTGAAAACGCGAGGTGTTAGAAGAGAGTATGTGGATGGTGTGTGTGTGTGTGTTTGGGATGTATGCTATGCTCTGTGTGGAGTGGGTCAACAACCGTTTAACAGCAACGCGTCGATTATGTAGCATCGTCATCAAGTTCGCTGCCTAAGTCTTTTGTTTTTAGCCATCGCATTCTCTTACCAAATATTTTGTATACATAAAATCTTTTTAAAAAATTCTTCGCAACTATAAATGTTATAACGCATTAATCATTTACATATCAAAATTGTTATTGCCATCATATATGCCTTTTTTTGGCACTAATTGAGCCAAGTTCTTGGCGTGGCTATCGCAGACAACACACGCAATTAGCCAAATATTGTGTTGTCTTTTGCGTTGTTAGAATTGTTGCCATTGTTGTTGGTTTTTGGTAGCGAATCTCATAAAAAAAACTTTGCCAAGTCATAAATCATATAGAAAGGCCAAAAGCTGCTCGTAAATTAATTAGGCAACATTACGACTATTTAAATGAGGAAGTTGTATCTTATGACCGCTAATGATGCCCCACTCCGAGCTGAGCTGAACTGAATTGAGTCGAGTCGAGTTGTGTTAAGCTGCTGAGAATGGGCGCAAATTTCTAGCTCGATGATAAATGATAGTGCAGTCAGCTTGAAGAAGTTGCCGTTGCTTCAATTGACCAGCCTGACCAGGCATGTATCATCATCATCATCATCATCACGATCATCATCATCATTGATGAGTCGAGTGCAATTGTATCTGTCAAGCTGTCAGCTTGTGTTAGCGTGCAAATCATCTTTCAAATAGATAACAACTGGTTCACAAACATCGCTCTGGGCGGCTTGTGCCGATTTTTCAGCAAAACGTAAATAGATCTCCACAAATCTGGACAAATGTGTAAATGGAGCAGACGTGGCTCGGTGCATGTTTTGCATTTTGATTGCATTTGACATTCAACACGGATGCGCGCAGCTTCAGCAGATAAGACTTGCCAGCCTTTTAATTAAAGCACATGCAACGACAACGACAACGACAGCGACAACATCAACAACTACAACAACAACAACAAAAACAATTCAAATCGCAATCGCATTTGCAACAACGCCCACGCTGAAGTAGAGATTGAGCTCGCTAAAGGTGTGACTTTCATTTGGTTTTGCATTTCCCTTTGCCATGTTTTTAGAGCAATTAAATTCCCGATCAAATGACTGAAAATTCATTTAAAAGGCAATCAATTTGCCAGACACAAAGCGTTTTGCACTCTGCTACAACTTAATGACCAACTTGGGGTGCTCCAGCCATTAGCAGAGGCGTTAGATTATTATCAGTCCAATGAAATATGAGCCAAAAGCAACAACACGAACTAGACAATCTAGACAATGGCTCATTAGAGCGATCAAGTCGGGAACTAGTTTGGCCAGCTAAAAGCATTTTTCGGGCCTAAGATTAAGACTAAGCTGGAGCCCATGACTAAACTGTGTTATTAGAATTTCCACCACAACAACAGACGACGAGAGAGTTGGGCTCACTTAAATTATAGTTCAAGCAGCGCTGCCACATAAAATATACAAACAAGTTAATCCATTAGCGGGCGCGGTTGTCGTCTTCATCTTGATCTTCCCCCTCCACCGCTGACGATCTCTTCTGGCAACAATCTAGCTGGGAGTACAGTTAAGTTATAACTGGAAAATCGTACATTGTAGCGCCTGTTATTAAATACATATTTCTCTTTGTACTCATGGCATTCATTCATGGCATTCGTATGGTAATATCGAATATGTGTCAGCTGCCATTCCATTCCATTCCATTTGAGACCCCATCAGCTTCCCCAGTTTTGACTTTGATCCACGCTCCAGCCTCTGCCGTATACAATTATGAAATTTACAGTTTTATGAGTATATTCGAATGCCGACAGAGGTCGAGGCTAAATGAGTTGTCATGTCTGTGGCTTTCTAAGCCGATAACTTAACTTGCAGCTTGTGGCATTGTCTGCCATTGAAAATGAGAGATTTTCTGATAACACAATTTGAGCAAAGATAAGTGCGGCTTTCTAGGCCGCCACTTCACATGCTAAGAATTCGACTTTGCGGTTAGGATTTGTTGTTTGTTGCTCGCTCTTTGCCTTTTTTTTTGATGTGGCTTCTGTTTGTTTGCGTTGGCTGTCGGCCATGTTTCGTGTGGGCGTCCGAGACAACAACAGCAACAAAAGGGCGTTATTAGTTCAAAGTCGTGAAAAGGCGTGGGCTTCAAATGTTTTAGGTTGTTAGATGTCCTAAATAAACGAGTGAAAGAGAGAGAGAGAGACTTAGATTTCCGGCTTACTGTAACGATCTTCGACTGATAGCCATCTCATATAGCTACTGATATTTCCGGTCTCGGTTAACTGGCTAATCGTCAGCCACAATTTGGCATCATTACAAAACACGGCTAAAAGTAAACCAAGACAAAGCAATTGACTTTTTAACCTGCACTGCTACAAATTAAGCGCTGCAGTTACAGAAATATGCATAAATAACAATAAAATTAATTGCCTGTCTGCATTTTCCACGCATTTTTCCACGCAAGGAAAAAAACGCCGCGAGCTGAAAAAACTTGAGACCCGACAAATGTTTCATTGCAGTGCGCAAATCACAGCAACAACAGCAATTGTAATAATAATAATAAAAGTACAGAATAATAAAAGGCACAATAAAACTAGTCGGCAATTGCAGCTGGGGATTGATGGCAGCGCCGCCAGCGAAGACGGCAGCAATAAAGCAAAAACTTGGTAACAACTGCTGCCAATTTAGGCTTGACTACTCTCTATCATTCCCTCTTGCTCTCCGGCAGGGCTGACTGTCCAAATTGAGTCTCATTGCAAATGCAAATTCCTGCATTGCTCAGGCAACGACAACAGCACCAGCAGCAGCAATATTGACAGCAGCAACATCGATTCCAATCAATTAGTTGGCTGTTGCCGGCCATTGGGTCAACTCACTTAACATAAACTATCGTATTTTATTGATAAATTATGCGCTGACTATCGCGACACCGATCGCGTCGCTTACACATGTCCGTCCATCTAGTATCAATAAATACTAACGGTGCATGCAGTCTCTTTGCCTCTCCCTCTCTCCCTGTTTCATATACAAGCAGACACACACTCTTAGCTTCCCATCAATCTGATCGACAACGCCATCGCCATCGCCATTGCCATCGCCGGAAGTCTTTGTGCGGCAAATGCTCAAGTCTTTTGGTTTTTTGTTTGTCTGCTGAGAAGATCGCAAAGCACTCGACTCCATTTAGTTGGGCCTCCATGTGGTTAAAACAGCTCGATCATTATGTTGGTAGCACATTGCATTCAACTTTCTTGCCGGATATACGATGCCCAATATTATTTTATTTAATTATTATTTTTACCGCAAACTGCGATTTTCTCTGAAAGGTATTTCACATTCGGCATGAAAGAAATGTCGCTCACAAATGCCAGAAAATATTTATTATTATGCGTTTCCTTTATTGAATTATCACCGATTACATTTCATATGAAAATCTATTTTTTGCTAGAGATTCAATTAAAATTAGGCCAAATAATTCTCAGCTCTAAAGTGTATTCAAAGATATTAAGGATTGAAATTGAAAACTGGTTCAGCTTTTACAATTTGCAAATTTGATACTGAAAACATTTGAGGAAAGTATTCGTTATTCTAACAGTTCATAATAGACTTTACAGATCTTGTTAAATTCTTGAAGCGTATCAGTGCTTCGATGCGAGGTGGGGCATAAGTTTTCCTGGAGTTGCAAGTTTTTATGATTATTGTGTGATCGCGTTTTAATCGTATGCAATTCAACGGAGCTGAGAGACTGGGACTGACTGACTGACTGTAAGTTTTAGTGGCACATGTGAAAGATGTTGGAAATGCCCAAGTGCGGCACTTCTTTGGGAGTCATTGGCAGTGGACGGGGGGTTGTTGCCGCCTCCTTGAACTGGTTTACTAGCCACCACTCGCTTACCAGGCTAATCACACCCGCTGCAGAAACTGTTGGAGTTGCTGCTGGTGGTTCGTTCTCTAACTGCGAATCTGACTGCCCACATTCACATCGCGTGCTGCGGTTTTCTTTGGTTTTCCACAACACTGTTGCTCTTGTTGTTATAGTTGTTGTTGCGGTAAGTGCAGTTGTTTGGCTGGAAATCATCTTCATTTTCTGTTTTACCGGAAGCCAAATGCCAGTTTCTGGTTTGTTTATGTAGGCGTCGTCCAGTTATGATTGCATTTGTTCTTCTTTTTGTTGTTTGTAATTCAATTAAGTGCACGTATGCAGCTATTACGCGTGTAATTGTGTGTGTGTGTGTTTGTATTTGTTAACTTGGTTAGCTGAGTTCATTTCACTGCAATTAAGTCACAGGCAGATGCCAAGCAGAAGTTGATTTCTTTGTTTTGCTTTGAGTTGTTGTATTGTACTCGGTTGATGGGCAATTGTATGTCAAACTCTTTTCATATTTCCAATTCACACACATCTTACACACACTGTGCTGCACTTGATGCTATAACTCGCAGCTAATGCCAATAATGTGAGCTGGATCCATTAGTCGCCTGGACAACGCCTTCTTTGCTGATGGCTCAAAAAGAGACTAAGAGCACTAAGCGTAAAGCGGCTTAATGCACACGCTAACACACACACACACACGCATACAAATGCATATAAAGCTGGCTGACAGTTGCTAAGCTGCAATTGCTGCCAAGACTTTGGCCAGCACTCAAAGTGGCCGCCAATGCAACTTATGGGATGCTGTGGTTGATGCTTCTGATGCTGATGCTGATGATGATGATGATGAAGATGAAGTTATTATTATCTGACAAGGGCATCGCCGTACTGCAATCGCCATTGCATGGAAGACTGACTGCATTGGCCGCACTTAGCGAAGAGTTATCCAGCAGCAACAGCAGCAACAACTCTGCAACAGCAGCAGCTACGTGGCTGCTATCTTTATTAGAGGCGTGACTAATCGCCCTCCACCCCACCTCCGTCTAGTAGTAAACGTGTACACTTTGCTATTTGCGAAGCAAAGCCATCATTATTAGGCGACTCCGCAGCACTTTTCGATGTGTAAACGGCGGCAATGTCTGCAAATTTGATTAGCTTCAACTGCAGGCAACAACGATCGATTGCTTCCGTGTGCAACTTCAACTTCAACTTTAACTGCAACTGCAACTTCAATTGCAACTGCAACTAGAACTCAACATCAAGCAAAGGTTCGAGTTGTTGTTTTCCATTTATCTGACAGCAGGCGATGCTATCGATGCAAACTGGAAAGTGTTAGATTCTCTTTAGCTGTGTCTGTTGCTGTTGCCACTTCTTTGTTCTCGGCCAAGTCTCTTGCATACCAAATGAGCCTCTGAATTCGAAAGTCCATTATAGACAAAGACTCGTAGTCGATCGATCAAAGTTGCATTCATTTTCCTTTTCAGCTGTGTGAAAGTGGAAAAGCTCTTAATAAATTGTGTGCTGGCAATTAGCGTGGTATTTGTGTATCAGTTGACAACTTGGGACAATGTGGACTATAAATTTCCAACGGAAAGGAAAGCAATAAAAATTTAAATTCATTATTTTCCATGCAGTCCAACAACAAAGATAACAAAAAACATTAAAATTTATTAACCAAAACGAAATTAACCAAAAAAGAAACAAAAAAAGAATGCTAACAAGCAGTAAGCAGAGACACTGAACCGCTGAACCACTGAAAATAATTACAAGTCAAGAACAATAATAATAAGCAGCACTGGCAACATGACCAGCCTGTCAGCAGCAGCAACTACTGCAGCAGCAGCAACAGCAACAACTACTGCTGCTGCTGCTGCAACAACGGGCAACCTGGAGCCGGCGGTGGTGCCACGTACCGCCAATTTGCTGGCATGCAAACAATGGTGGCGCGTCTGCTTCTTGTATGGGGACCAGCAGAAATATTATCGACAGCTCTATAGCAAGGCGGCTGCCCAGCGACTGGCGGCCAGTGGCAGCGCCAACGAGGCTAATCATGAAAATGACAATGCCAGCAGCAATAGCAACAACAGCAACAACAACAATAACTGCCAATTGACGGGAACGGTCGATGACTACGATACGGTTGGCTTCGGCACTGGCGATTGTGATTTTATCGCAGCGCAATTAGATGCCAGCGAAGATGCGGACGATGGCATCGATCTGGGCGATAGCAACCAGCAAACAGCAGCCTGCAACAACAACAGCAACATCAGCAAAAAGCGACTGGCAATTGCGGCGGCAACAACGAATCGTCCGTTGTTTCCCGCCAAATGCGAAGCATCGGCAACGACGCCAAGGCGAAGCAAAAAGTTGCTGCGATCGCTGCGTGCTCATGTCAAGGGCGAAGGAAAGCAGAAAGAGTCGAAGCAGGCGCTGGAGCAGCAACAACTGAAACAGCCGCAGGATGAGCCAACGCAACGCAATGCAAAGGTGACTGTGCTCGATGATCCCTTTCTCTTCGGAATCGATGCGGATCACCTGGGAGATCTGGTCAGGGGCAAGCACTACAGCACAGTGGATGCCACGGAGCATATTGCCAAGTATTACACGCAGCAATTGGAGGCGCAGCTCATGTCCATGGAATCGACGGAATCGGCGTGCACGGCACAGGTGCTGGAGATCATTGAGCAGTCGGAGGAGGAGCACTTGGACGAGCCGACGCCAGCGTTGCCGCCAAAACAGAAGCAACAGCGCGCCGCACCGCCGCCTCCCGCACGCACTGTCCCCGCAGTGCTGCCGCCGTCCCCTTCGGAGGCTCTGCAGCCGTTAACCGCCAGCGATCTCAAGTTTCTGAACTTGAGCCTGCGCCAGCGGAGTTTGCCACGCAGCATGAAGCCGTTTAAGGATCCGCATGATATCAGTTTCACTTTCAACGAACTGGACAGCTCCCTTGCCATCTCCGACTCCACTTTGACTCAACAACAGCCGGAAGTGGCTGTCGGCAATGGTGAAGGGGCCACAGGAGCAAGAGTTGGAGTAGCTATCGCATCTTCACAGCAGGAGCCAAATGAGTGAGTAACTTTTGCTGATCATTTGTCAGATGCAATTTCTCTTTAGACCCGTGCGCTGACAATTTAAATGCATAACTTTTCAAGTGGTTTGCTGCTGCTGCTGGTGGTGATGGTGTTGCTGCTGTGCCCTGTGCAAATAATGATTGATTACCCGGCAGCAGCAGCGACAGCGGCAACAACTTGTTGCGCAAGTTGGCAGCCAAAAGTCAATGAACACACATTGCGTGTTCTGCTTCGCTTCGCGTCGCATCGAAACCGCAAACTGCACGCAACAACAGCAGCAGCAGCAACGCACAACAGCAGCGACAGCAACAGCAAGAGCGAGAGCAACAACTTGTTCTCTATAGGCTGCCTGAAATTGAAACCACTGCGAGACGCTTGACTGTTGTTGGTCTGTTGTCTCTTGTCTCCTGTCTGTTGACTGTTTGCTTGGATGGCTGACTTTCTGGCCGGTTTCGCTTGTTTATTGAGCGCGGTTGCTGTGCATGCGCATCACTCACAGCACCAACTGAGCGACAGCAGCAGCGACAATGGCGTTTCATTCTCAAGTTACGCATACGCCGCATTTTCCAGCAGCAACAACAACAACAACAACAATAACAACAACTGCCAAAGTGTGATTTACCAGTTCCTTTGTCTAGCGCGGCTCGCTTTACATAAACATGAGCAGCAGTTGCTGTTGTCGCTGTCGCTGTTGTTGCCGCTGTTGTTGCTGTTGCTGTTGTTGTGGCTGTTATGGCTCATGTCATGATTGTGCATAATGCCATGCAAATATCGTTGCCCTAAGTTATTGTGTTTGTGCAGCACGCAGCTTATGAAATATGGGCGCTGCCCAGGACTGTCCAGAGCCTGGCCAGGTTCAAAAAGAGGGCCTGGTTCGCTGGGCCAGTCAAGTATTTCATTCAACATTTGAGGAGCGAAGCAAGCTGCAATTGTTTTCAGTGTCATGACATTTCCTTTTTGGCCGCAGTCGAGCGCAAAAATATTGCATACATATTCTGAGCAGACTTTTCTATCGTCTTTTTCCCCTATGATTTACAATGCATGCAAAAACAAAAGACTTGGGCAACGAACTTGAGCCAAAGTTAATGTATGCATGCTGAAAGGGGCAAACTTAAGGCTAATCTAGCAGAATGCACAACAGAAGAGGAAAAACACAACTCAATTAGCTGCCGTTGCCATTGCTGCTCGTGTGAGCAACATGAACTGAGCAAGGCATTTAAATTATGGGGCACAGGAGACAGTGCCAAATCAATGCATTTCAAATGGGCTGCCAACAGAAAAGGTACCCCTAACCGCAGCTAGTACAAAACGCACTCAAAGCATAATTAATAATAATAACAGACGCCGTTTTGATGTGGCCTGACAGGCAACTGCCAGCAGCAGCAAAGTCAGAATCGGGCTATGAATTTCAGTAGCTGCTGCTGCTGCTGCTGCCATTTGCCACACGCGAACAAGCAAATTAGCCGCGGGCGGAGTGTCTGACTAGTTGCTTGGTTCAGTGAGCTAACTGATCAGATTTGGCAGTGGCATTTGCGAGTAACTCGATGCTGCCACCAGTTTTAGTGCATTCACTGATATACGGGGCATTTTAATTGCTGGCAATGCCACAGCGACTGTTAATGAAGTTATTAAAAAATTGCCAGCCAATCATTTAAGCTGCGCACTCGAATCTCCAAACTCCAAGTCCAGCTCCAGCTCCAGCTTGATCTTAAAGTCGTCGTCGCCATCGTCTCGTTCTTTTTAATGGCTTCAGGTTTTCCTGAAACTGCCGCAGTCGCATCCACATTCTATTTGTACCTTGCAATGAAGTTGTGCTCAGCTCGTGTCTAAGCATTCAATTCAATCTTAACTACCATCGACAGTTGCATAAATCGTTGGCTTTACTTCGTCGTCTTCGTCGGCTTAAGACAACTAACTCCTCATGCCATGCATTTTACGACATGTTGGCTACCTTTTTTTTAAATGACAAAACTTATGTCTCCGGCCGTCAGAGTTGGCTCAAAACATTATTAGCTTAAAGCCAAGTCTTTAGAGCTTAGGAAGAAATTCTCTTAGCAATTAATGAGATGTGCTTCAAGAGAAGAACTAATGCTGTAAATGTTTTCTCATAATGTTAAATTTATTAGCATTTTATATGGAAATTACAAAGCCAAACTTGGAGGTCAATACGACTCTAAATACCTTAGAGCTTCTCTGAATATTCTCACATGGTTTCTAAAATATATAAAAATGCTCAATTAAAATTTTTAGTTTTACAATGGAGATATTCATTAAAGGTATTACTTCCGAGAAAGCTTTCTATATATCAATTTAATTGCAGAATAAAAATAATATCTACGACATAATATAAATGATAGAAGCAGGGACCGAAAATAATGATTTATTGAAATTTTTCACATTAAAAAATCAATGACTAGAATACATATACAAAAAAAATAATGATAATGATTAAATTTGAACGAAAAAATAAAACTCACAAATAATCATTATTTATGGTTTTTATTTTCTTCGCTCAAAATAAAACTCACTTTAATTTCATGGCTTTTGTGTATAATTTTTACAAAGTATTTTTGCATATCCCTTTAAAAGAAACCCAGAGGACCCATAAAACTCAAAAACAAAACTTTAAAATGATTACGTAGTCTATTGTAAAAGTGAGTTTCATTTTGAGCGAAATAATAAAAATCACAAATAATGATTTCTTGTGAGTTTTATTTTTTTCGCTCAAATTAAATCATTATCATTGAAGAAAATCCTTAAAAATCTTTAAATATTCATTACTAGCGTAATTTTCATAATAAATCTCATAATGATTACGGTCCCTGGATAGAAGTTAAAGTCTTATAATGAATAAATTATTTACTCGATCGCAACTGCATTCGCTTGTTGGGCCTTATCAATCGTAGATCGACATAAATTTGCAACGGCAAGAGTTATTTGTCACTGCAAACGCCTCTCTACATTCATATTGACTTTGTTTTTAATTAACAAAGCCATTAAGGGCACTCGGGCGAATTGCTGTGGATGTCGAACAACTGCTTCGACAGCAGAGACAAGAGATAGGAGCCGAGGGAGAAATGGCCAGAGACAAGAGTTCCACTGGCACATTTGTGCTTGGGCCAAGAGCGACTGACAAATGAGTTTGGGGCGTTGCTGAGGCATTTCTGTGACTTGGCAATGTTGCACAGTGATGCAGTGATGCTGTTGCATCCATTGCAGATGCAACTTAATTACAATAACAAAACGCAACAAATCTTGTGAGTGTGCATGCAACTTGTATGGCTTGCCAGACAATTGGCCAACTTGCCAACTTGCCCAGTTGCCAAGTGCCATTTGCAGCATGGGCTGTGGCAGTGCCACAAACTGAGACTAAGACTGAGGTAGACGGCGCCACTCAAGTGAGAGAGAAGCAAATGGAGCAAGAGAAAGAGAGAGAGAGAGGGAGATGGAGATGGAACAACAAGTGAAGCCGTCTCGTGATTTATTTATGCAAAGCGATAAAATATGATTTTGTTTTTGTCGCTCTGCCGGAGTAATGTGAAAATAAGACAGGCCATTAAAGTCATTTTTTCGAAATGTTTCTTCGTAATTCTCCTTCTCCCTCTTATTCTCTCTCTCTGTCTCTCTCTCTCTCTCACTTTTTCTTATGCGCATGTTCGTCATGCTAATTACACAGCAAAGAGAGGCGAAGCGAGGGGAGGCACAACAATTGCGTCGCATATTAATTGTGTATTTTGTTAAACGCGATTTGGAGCTGCGATAATGGCCATAAGTAACTTGGCCCTTTGCGCGTTGAAGCATTTTTCAAGCGCTTAAGCAGCTGTCAAAGTGTCAGAGAGTCATGTCCAATTGCCAGAGATATCGTAGCGAGGCTCAAAAGAAATTGAAATCAGTTAAGAAATCCGAAATCCGTGTAGAATTCGGCTTTTTGCCAACTCACGATACATTTTGTTTGGCTTCAACATGTCTGCGCCCACGTCAAATCAATTGGCCATGGGTACTAAGATACAGAGAGGGAGAGAGAGAGTGAGAGAGAGAAGTGCGTATTTTGGCATTATGCAGATGTGGCTTTGCCTTTTGTTGCCAAAAAGTTGACAGTTGAATGACAGTACGATCTGTTGCCTTTTGTTGATATGGCCATTGTTTGGGCCAACAGACAACATTCCGGTATTCCAGACAAGCTGCTGGCTTGGCGCATATTAAGAGGCAACAAATCACTTAATGCATTTCTCGCTAATTAATTAAACATTTAACGCATACACACGCACAAGATGCAGGCAATAAATTTATTGCTGATAGGCGGGCAGCTGGTGGAAAATACCCGTAAAAAGGAGAGAGAAAGAAAGGAAAACCGCGCGTAATTTTCATTGACAGCTTCACTTTGGCGAGGCCTTTGCTGGCTTTGCATTTAAATTGCCTGCATGGCACTCGACGAGCCACTTACTTAGTGGCGGTGGCAGTGGCAGTGGCTGTGAGGCAAGTTGGCTATAACAGAGGGACGATCGCCCCGATCGCCGATCCCCTTCAAATAGCATTAACACTCTTTGCATTCCTGCCTCGTTAGCTGTTGAACTTGCTGCTGCTGCTGCTGCTGCAAGTGGTCACTATAGGGGATAGAGACTGTTTCTGGTTTAGTTGCAAGTGTGGCAAGTTGCAAGCCGGTGAATTTCCGATCATGATAAGCATTTTTGGGGCCAGCAACACACACAAACCGACAACACGTTGCGCTTTATCATTGTTTATACGAGTATGCATTTGATATGATGTCGACCTTATCGAGTCGCCACTCGTAATAGCCACAAATCGAAGACGATTACGAGTGCTTGTACCGTTAGCACTGGCTGCCCCTTAAATTGCCAATCATGGTCGAGTCAGTCGGTCCTCGAGGAGTCTCTCTGCCATTAAGAATGTCATGCACTCATAAAAGCAATTAGCAGCTAATTATTTGCCATGCTTAGTTGGTTGCAAGTTGTCAACATGCCACAAAACTACAGTTAGCCACCAAGTTCAAGTCGAAGTTACCGTTCAGTTTGTCAGCAGTTGCCAAAAGTTCTTGCTTAATTTTTGAGCTTGTTGTCGTCGTGTGTTGTTGCAACCAGAACAGCAACAACAAACAGCAACAACAGCAACAACAACGACAACTTTCCACAGACAACGTTGCGCAGTTGGAGTTCAATATCAAAGACGCTTCCATGCTGCGTAGGCAGCAGATTCTCCTACTGCTCTGCTCTGCTCTGACTCAGTTTGGTTTTGTTAATGGCCAAGAAATTAGATTCCGATTGCAGTTGGCCATAAATCAAAGCGTGCAACTTGCACTCTGGGAAAAAGGCGCAGCAAAGCGGCTTTCTGTAAATCATATTACGGTTAATTTGTGAACAGTTTTGTTAGGAAGCGTTGCACATAAATCATCCTCAGCCATGCCGCAATCTCTGCCTCTGGGGTGGACATGTTTAGCGTCTGGATGTGTCATTAATAATTGAAGTGGATTCCATAAGCCAAATGGTGGCAAGTGGTGCCTAATCAAATGACTTATCGGCCTTCTATGTTGAAATTAAGCTGGAGTTAATAACTCGGCTGATATTAATAGCCATCGTATGTTTTATGTTCCCACATCTAGCCCCAAGAAGTGTTCAATCTTTTTGACCTTCAGTCATACACACGATTCAATAGTCAAACACTCAAAAAGTCTTAGTATCATATTGTTGGCAACAATTCAAGGTCTACTCGTACATATACGAGTATGAATACGAATGCGAGTACTCACAGCATGGAAACTTGAACATTTCCCGAACGATTATGTGCTTGTGTCTTTGCTTACATATTTTGGAGTGCCAAAGCAGGAATAAATATCAATCAATGCCAATTTGTTGTACAAACAGCAACAACGTAACAAAAACTTAAAAGATGAGCTAAAAAACAAAAACAAAAAGAAGACGAACAGCCAAAAGTTAACGGATATACGGATGGGCCAAGCGTCGGAATAATTATGGTCAAAAACAAAATTGAGCATAATCACCACGCACTGAGGAAACATTAATGTATAAAAATCGAAGCAGCCGCATAATTTATAATGGCCAGACGAAGCGAAGACAAAAAAGAGAAGGAAGAGACGAAGACACAGACACAGACGCAGACAGCGAAGAAGATAAAAGGCATAAAAAGCAAAGACACGGCTTCAATTAAAACTACGAGAGGAGATGATAAAACAAGTTCATAGACCAAAGACAACGACCGATCGAATGCTGTTGGTGGTTGCCGTGGGCCAGCCTGAATGTTTGACTTGGTCTTGGACTTGGCCGCCACACACACAGTCAGAAAGCGAGAGAGAGAGAGAGAGAGAGAGAGAGAGAGAGGGACTGAGCAGGACAGTCAATCAGTGGGCGACTTGAAACAAATGCGTTTCAATTTTGATGAATTTACAGTGAGTTAAAAATTAATTAGAACTTGTCGGGAGCAGCAACTTGCTCGTTGCAAAGGTAAAACTAATAGTCTGAATCAATTACCATGGCTAACATTATTGGCCGTTATGTCAGCAACGCTCTATTGCCTGCATTTAGCGCGCCAAATTTGCATTGATGGTGCAATTTTAGACCGATGAACGAGCCAGGCCAAGTCGAAGGCAAACCCGAGTCGAACTGAGCTCAACAACGTTTCCATGCATTTTCCGGCAGAATTCTGAAACCTGCTTTTGTTTCCAGCTAACACTCTGGGTACTGAAGAGACCCAGCTTTTAACTTGTTGTCGTTGTTGTTGTTCCTGTTGTTGCTGTTGTTGTTTGTGGCAACTTAGGCCGAAGCTAAAGTTGAAGTGTTGGGGCATCTTTTGCTTCGATGTTTGCCGCACAACACACACACACACAAAGGCACAGACAGTTGGAAAATTACTGGCATAGTTGTTGCTGTTGCAGCAGCTGTGAAAATTTGCACGCTCTGAAAACAATTTTCGTTGCCGTTAGCAGAGCACAACAAAGCGCAAAGCAACACTGCAAAATGTTGCAGCAACATTTTTGCCGCCTCGCAAATGTTGACGTTACCCAGGAACGACACGAGGGAACAACTCGTACATTAATTGGTCAGCTTTGTTACCGAAAGATAAGCAAACAATTTGTTCTCCTGCCACATGCCTCCCATCTCTGGTCTCTGGTCTCTATTCTGGCCTGGGAGCAACAAGTTCGTCTGCTCGTTTTGGGGTGGCTGCAACATGGGCTGCAACATGGGCTTTGGCTTTGGTGTGAAAATTGCCAGTGATCCGAACAAATTATGCAATTATTTTGCTTATGCGCGACTTTCTAAATTGAACATACAAATTAAGAGGCTTGCATTTACAGTTAGTCGTTTAATTGATTTCTATTTGTGTTCATGTTCATTTCGCAGCTTGCTGCAATTAGTGCCACTTGGCGTATGCGCAATAAATGCTGTGTCTGACCACACGCAACAACAGAGTCTGAGTCTCAGTCTGAGTCCCAATCCCAATCCCAGGCCCAGCATCATCATCTGCCTCAGCATGGGACACAACAGGCTCGCAGACATTCTTAATCAACTTTTAGCTGCAACAAACAAACAAACAAACCAACATCAACAGCAACAGCAACAACAACTTGGAATGTTGGCCAGAGAACGTAGTACGAGTAGATGCCAAAGTCAATAAAAATGTCAACACGCCAAATGTCATGTTGACAAGGCAGACAGCCGCAGTGCCAGAGTTGGAATACGACTATCGCTGCCGCCAGACACAATGCACACCAGCTGGGATCGGGCTGCCTGCGGCTGAAAGAGGAGCTAAAAGGGGCTGGGGGCTGGGGGCATGTTGCAAGTTGTACGTGTGTTCTCCATGTTCGCCATAAAGTTTACGGCAATTTTTATTGTCAATTCAAAAATCGTTTATGACAATCGCACTAGTTGTGTGCTTGCTTGCCAGTTGGGTTTTAATAAAGCTTTGCCACTTGCAGTTGCTCTTGTCGTTGTTGTTGTTGTTGTTGTTCTTTCATCATACGAGTACATACCCTGGAATGTAGTTCAGTTATGAGAAATATGCATACAAGTTAATTATAATGATTTAATTATGATTTAATTGTCGTTGATATATAAAATAATGATAAAAGGGGATATGATAATTTTTAAATATTTCATTGAAAGTCTTAAATAACTTCCTTTCAATATAATGAGATGTTCGATTTGTTATTTTATTTTCATTTCATTAATATAAGAAACTTCAATTCTTAAATCACACCCTTTATAAATACCCGACTTAAGACCGGGTATGTTTGAGTTAACCTAAGCTGTCGCTGCAGCTGTGAAACAATAAAAGCCAACAATTTCTGGCAAAAGGGAATGAGTCGAAAAGGAACCTGGGCAATAATTGTTGTGTCGCAGCAACATCGTAAAACTTACTAAACAAGTCTCACCGGTGAAATTCCAGGACATACGGTTAGTGGCATTTAAGGGACCACCTGTCGGTCTATTGTTGAATCGTTGGCAGCTGGCTCTTGTCAGTTGGCTCTACGGGTTCATAGTTGGCCCAGAGATATGGATAATATTTGTAGCTAACAGTGGAAACTTTCGCTTTGTTTGAAGCTCAGCATTAACCCAAATTTGTGGCCTAGCTAGCAAATGACTCAGAAACCACACAGACTGACTGACTGACTGACTGACGGTCTGACGGGCTGACTGACAGCAACAATTGTTACTTGGCTTTTCTGTTTTCTGTCTCTGGCCAGGCATTGAGACGTCCATCGCTGAAAAGCAGCAACTTGAGTTGAGGTTGCAATTTGTCAACGCGCTCGCTGTGCCGTATATAATGATCATTCATTTAGATGCCAGCCAGCAGATAAGCAGCCCAGCTAAATATAGTACGAGCAGGCAAAGTGATCTTCAGGCTGAAGCCATAATGGAGACGGTGAGTGCTTAAGCCATACATATAGTTGCCACACTTGACACGGTCGTGCTGGGGCAGCTGCAAGAAGTTGAAGTGTTGCGATGTTGCGATGTGGCGATGTTGCGGTTATCAATGGCAGCGCTTTGAACTAGTTTTAGGGCCCGAAAGCATTGGGCCTAGAGAAATCAACGGCATGTATCGGCCAAGTGAGAAACCAGTTTTATTTTTATTTTATTTTTTTGTTTTGGTTCAACGACTGCCAAAGTGAGGCTCGGCCTGAAATTGAGCCCGAACCCTTCTTCGCGTTCGACTTCCTCAAGTTTGGTTAATGCAAAAGCAAACATTGGCAACAGCTGCCCGCAGGCAATGCCCGCATTTATTGTGTTGTGTAGTTTTATATGCGAGTTTGTATCTCAAGGGGGTTCTTTGTATGCTAGTGTTGCCCCGGCCAGACAGCAGCAAAATGTTGCAGCAAAATGTTGCAGCAACATTGCTGCAAATTGTGCGTTTGCTAATGCTAAGCATCTGCCTTGTAGCCATTTCCACTTTCCATTTCCAATGGCAATTCGAGTCGAGTCGAGTTGGCTTAATGGCTTAATAAACCTGGCCAACAACACTGTGCAACACAACACGAAACACACGCGCAAACCAAATTGAAACTTGCCACAATTGCTGGCAATTTTACGCAATTCGTTGCAGTCAACAATAAATTTGTAAATTGCGAAAATGGCGCGCGAATGAAAAGAAATGCAGGTCGCCAACGGCCCAGTCGGCTCAGTCCTGGTTTTAGCCTGGCCCGCACAGCGGCCCCAGCTGACCGCACAATAAATTCAAAAGACTTCAATGTTCAGCTATCCTCTCATTTTCCAATGCAACAAATTTGTGTTTAGGCACAGTTCCAGCAATGCCATTTGGTTCGCTTTTCATTTGTGAATAGAGTTGAACAGAGTCAGTCCCCAGTTGCAGTCTGTAGTCGGCAGTCGGCGGTCGGCAGTCGACAGTCTCCCAATCGCAATTCCTATGCCAGAGTGCCGCCAGCCGTTTGTTTGGCTTGTAATTTGAGTTTGAATGCGGCTGATTTGACAGCAGCCAACACTTTTGGTCCCCGTCCTCGTCGTTGGCATCTGTCTCCAGCTGTGATTGTGACTGCAACTGGGACTGTGACTGTGACTTGGACTGGGATAGAGACTGGAACTGAAACTGCACGTGCAATGTTTTCCCCTTTTCGGCAATCCCACGCCTGCAACTCCACGCCACGCATTCTTGGCCCCCGACCATTGAGTTTAGCGCTCTAAAAATGCAAATGTCGACGCTCTATAAAACAATGGAAAAACTACATTTCAGTCGGGTTTACTGGCAGTTAAAAGCCAAAATCTGTGTAATTAATTGCTGGCAAACCGCACAGCAACCGCCTCACACAATATTGACACATCAGCAACTACAGAGTCAGCGGACTAGAAATGGAATTGCAATCGCTAAAGCGGATACGGAAATGGATGCGGATGCCGATCTGAATGCGAATGCGGGATCTGAAATGGGGAGAGACAAAAAGAATGTACAAAAAGAATTCGCATGGCCCGCAAAACAACAAAAGGGCGGCCACATTGTTTTGATAAAACGCCCGCATGAACACACACACACACACACACACACACACACAGTAACTCACAAATGCACTCACACATTCACAAATGAATAAATGTCGAGAGAGTCAGAGTCAGAGGCGGTTACGCCCACACCCACTCGAGTAGAGTTACAGTTACAAATGCGCAGACAATGCAAAGTTATCCTTTGATAGCTACAACAACAACAACAACAACAACTGGCATGAAATGGTGCATGTCGCCGTGGATGCCACCACATGAGCTGCGTATGCGCTACAATTGAAGTATGCATATGTTTTTTAATTAATTTATTTAATCAAATAAAATATTGACAAATTTAACTAAAAGTACAATTTTAAAATTAATAATTAAAGTAATATACTATAAGTCGTATGCAAAATATTATAATTGTTTCAAGTTTTGTTGAAAGCATTGGGGAAAACCTAGTAATACCCTATCAGATCAATTAAAGAATATCTTAAGTAAAAAATGAGTGAAATGGAGGAGAAACTATCAGACCTGTTTCGGTTTTCACCTTTTACTTTTAAGCATTTAGTGAAATGCATTTATTCTTTTTGAATTTAAGCAAAGTCTTTGAATATGATCGTTTTTCGCTTTATCGGACTAAAACTCATCAACTCAAAGTAATATCTATCCGTTGAATATAGCCGAAATGGTATTAGAGCAGTTTAAAAAAATTCAATTCCGACAAATCTTATCGAAAGGGAAATTCGGAACAATCCTTTATATTAAAACAGCTTAGGCCCATCTTACAGCCCAGTGAGATCGGAAACTTACCGAAATTTATTAAAAAAAAGCTTCAATAATGCTGAAGAGATTGGTTGCAGTTGAATTAAACGATGTGATAGTGAATATAATTAATTATTAATATGAAGGATAAAAGCGTTAGCTTTGACTATGACAGCTGGAAGAATTAAGATCTATTATATTTTTTTAGTTAGAAAATGTTATATTTATTTAATAACAATTAAATTAATTTAATTTAATTAGAATAATTTGTTTCGGCTACATTCATTGAAAGAGATTTAATAAAAAAACGCATTACATTTATAGTAAAAAAGTCAAATATACAGCAGCTAAGGTTGTAGCGTATTTAGGGCGTTTGCTATGATAACAATGTCAGGCAACAACAAAATGACAAACAGCGACAGCCCAAGGGCCCGGAAAGCAGACAACAGCAAAACACGCGAATATATCAGACGAACAGCAACAACGACAACAACAACAATAATATCATCAACAACAACAATAGAGCTGTCGATTTGTTTCTGCAAATCCTGTGAAGCGAATTTGTATTTTCATTTTGACGTTTCGCAGCATCAAAAAACAACAATCCTTTTTTTAGCGTCGCACAAAAAACACATAAAAAATTAACTAAAATTGACAGCTTGTTCGAATGAAACTCAGGCAAAAAAAAGAATATTTGCATTAAAAAATATACGAATAGGAAGTGCAAAAACCGCATAAATCCAACCCGGCGAATTTCAAAGGAATAAAGACAACAAAGCACAAAATAAAAAGGGAAAAAACACATTGTTTGTGGTTTTTTATTACATTAAAAATATGATTTGCCAGTGTCCGATGCGAGCTTAAACAATTTGTGGTGCCCTTGTGGTGCTTCAAACAATTTCCCAGGCCAACAAGTGAACCTTTAACCCGACATGGCATATCGGAAATATTTTAATTAAGCTTAAATTAGCCACGCCACAAAACACCAATAGCTAAACACAATTCTTTCCCCTCTGCTTTCTCCACTTTTTGCAGGCCCATCAGCCGAACGCCGTTGACGCAGATATCGTATCTGCAGAAGATCCCCACGTTGCCGCGCCACTTCTCGCCCAGCCAGGGCCAGGGCCAGGGAGGAACATTGCCTCTCCCGTTGCCGCCACCCCTGGGCAACTTGGGTCTGCCCAGCAGCTCGTCGGCGAGCGCATTGTACGGAGCTCAGAATGCGGGATGCATGTTGCCCACATCGCCGTTGCCGCTGCAACGCCATCAGCAATTCTTGCCGCCGCATCATCAGCAGCTGCCAGTGCAGCTGCCTCCTGGTCCCAATGCAGGATCCACACAGTATTCGCCCGCTGCCTCGGGCTGCTCCTCCAACTCCAAGTACTCGAATTCGTCGCTGAAGCAACCGCAGCTGGCACATGGTCATCCGCATCCACATCCACATGCACATCAGCAGCATCATGGACACCATCAGCTGTCACCGGCGCTATCGACGCCCTCGCCGCCATCGCTGCTCCATCATCCGGCGGGCTCCTCGTCGGCAGTCCATGCTCCATTCCTGGCCGGTCCGCACATGGATATGCAGCGACAATCGCACTCGGACGACGACAGCGGCTGTGCGCTTGAGGAGTACACCTGGGTGCCGCCTGGCTTGCGACCAGATCAGGTGAGTCTCTTAATCCGAAGCGGCGAATTGTCCCCAGGGCCAGAGCCAGACAACGATTCCATGATCTCTGATTGCTGATGCTTGATTTGTGGCCAATGATAAGAGGCCCAAGGCAGCGACTCCACTTGGCTCGTTGTGCGTTACTTTGTCAGCCAGAACTGGATAAGACATGCCCAGGGCCAGCTGTAAATAAATATGCAATACAAGGCCATAAATCAGTCAGTCAGTCAGTCAGGCGTTGCCTCGGATCGCTTTTTAGTGTTTGATACTCGATACTCTCTGGCTTCTCGCTCACTCTCTTCTTTCTCTCTCTTGCCACGATTATGACTGCATCTTCTGGGTCCTGTTAAGTCTTATTCTGGCCATCGATTAGAGGTCTGCCTGCATTTCGAATTAGATTGTGCTAATGAAACTCAAGTCGAAACAACTACCGCCCACTCGGTTGCAGCTGCGCTTCGCTTCTAGCCATTTTTCAATGCGACTTTTATGGCCAATTCAACAAAAAACTGCTACCATTTGGGCCGATTTTTTCAATTATTTTCGGCTGACATAAACGCCACATAAATTATTTGCGTAAAATATGCGCCAATGGCAAATAAATCTTGCGCAATCTTTCAACCCGTTGGGCGCCTAAAAGCGCGCTACTAAATTTTTTTGGCAGCCCAGACCCAGTACGTTAGACTCGAAGAGAGAAACACAGAGAGAGAGAGAGAGAGCCGAGAGTCGCTGGCAGCACTTGAACTTCAAACCAACTCTTCCTGAACCCCATGCTCCCCCAGAGTCGCGTTAATCCCGCTCAACATGCACTGACAACGCCGCCTATCACATGTCTCGCAGCCCGGAAAAGTTTTTTGCCATTGGCATTGCCGTATTGTATTTTTGGCAAACGTTACAAACAGAATTGAAAATTTATTTACAGCCATTTACGTTAACGCAGCATAAGCCATGTGTCAGTCAGTCAGTCAGTTGCCCAGTCAGTTGGCCAGTTGCTCATTTCCAGTTTGCTGCCTCAGACTGCAATTGGGATGGGACTTGGGACTGGGATGTGGTCATCATTTGCTTGTAGATCGCAAAGTTTGAAATTTCATAGCACTTGCAGAAACGTGGCCAATAAAGAACTGGGCTTAGAAGTTCACCGAGTCGAGTCGAGCGCTGCACGTTAAGCACCTTTCAACTTGGCCAAATGGAAAATCAACGTAATAAAATCAAAAATCTTTGGCCAGTTGCCTGCTGTGCTGTGCCAAGCAATGTTGGTTAGTTGACGGGTTGCCTCTCAGATTCTCACTGATCAACGTGATGATGATGGTGATGGTAATGACGATGATGAAGCGACAGCAACTGGGGACTTGACTGGGGGAATTGTCTGGCTTAACCCTTTTTTAGTTTTAGTTTATCAGCCCAAGCGCACAGTGTGTGACCTCTAACTCTACCTCTACCTCTAGCTTTGTCTCTGTCTCTGTTAGCTGCATTCCTGCATTCATTCTCCTGCTTATCCATTCATTCTTGTTGGTCTCCTTGCAGGTACGCTTGTACTTCTCCCAAATTCCCGACGACAAAGTGCCATACGTCAACAGTCCCGGAGAGCAGTATCGTGTGCGACAATTGCTGCATCAACTGCCGCCGCATGATAACGAGGTGAGTGTGTTCACAGTATTCACATATTTTACTACACTGCAACCACGGTGCAGTATGAGTCCCTGGTGAGAGACTCTGCGCTGTCAATTTCGTGGTATTTATTTAAATGTGTGCGCGTTTTATCGTGATTGAATGAATGGCCGCATGTCCCCCAGTCTCGCAAACAACAACAGCAACATCGACATCGACAACAACGACAACTCAAATTACGGCAACGGCATTTCAAAGTCAATGCCAGCGATTTTCCCACACAGTTTCGTTACCTTTTAATTAATCAAGGAAACAAGTGCAACTAACTGACCCTGGACAGTCCCCGAAAAGCCACAAAAACTACTATGAGCGGAATACGAATACGAATCGTCGTATCAGTTACCGCTTTTAGCATTTTGACCACTTCCACTAACTGGGGGCTGTCATGTTAACGACTAGTTACAGAACCGTCTGGGGGGTGTGCCAGGGATTGTGTGGCAAATGCCCAAATTCCAAGCCAAAAAGTCAAATCAAATTGCGGTGGCAGGCAAGGAGGCAAAGGAAGGAGGCCGGCAACAAAAAAGAGGCAGCCGAAAAATTTGCATACAACACAAACGAGACGCTGACCGCAGCAGCAACTGAAGCAGGAGATGGCGATGGCGATGGAGATGGAGATGGAGATGGACTAGGAGCAGTTGCACGTTGATGTGGCACCGTTGTCTGCCGACTGCTGAATACCGACTGCCAGCTACCGGTCTCTGTCTGCGGTTGTCAGCCCTGCCCACTGGCCACTTGAGTTGGCAACGCACTGAAGCTGTAGCTGTAGCTGTTGTTGTAGACAAACAATCTTTGGGTTGAGTTGACTTCTGGGAAAGATCACTTTAAGTTACCTTCTGCTGCTGCTGCCCACGGGGCGTGCTTCAAGTTGCAACAATCCATCCATCCATCCATCCATCCGTCCATTCAGTAAACATATGATTTGGCTGTCTGTCTGTTGCTCACCAACAACAACAACAACGAAAATAAAGAAAAAACGGTTCTTTCTCTTACCTTGTGTCGTTGCAGGTTCGTTACTGTCACTCACTGACGGATGAGGAGCGCAAGGAGCTGCGTCTGTTCTCCACACAACGCAAGCGCGATGCACTTGGACGCGGCAATGTCCGACAGCTGATGAGCGCCCGACCCTGCGATGGCGTAAGTTTCTTTCCTCCTGCCTCTAATTGCCGTAAACTAAATCTGAACAAATTCCTCACAATTCTGCAGTGCGACGAACTGATTTCCACCGGCGACATTGCTGTATTCGCCACGCGCCTGGGACCCAATGCCAGTTGGCATCCTGGCTGCTTTACCTGCTGCATCTGCCGCGAGCTGCTCGTAGATCTCATCTACTTTCATCGCGATGGACGCATGTACTGTGGCCGTCATCATGCCGAGACGCTGAAGCCGCGCTGCTCCGCCTGCGATGAGGTAAGTTTGGACTCAATTCATGCAACATTTACTTGAGCCTTGAGTGTGACTCTCGCCCACAGATTATCCTGGCAGATGAGTGCACTGAGGCGGAGGGCCGTGCCTGGCACATGAATCACTTCGCCTGCCACGAGTGCGACAAGCAGCTGGGGGGACAGCGCTACATCATGCGGGAGGGGAAGCCCTACTGCCTGCTCTGCTTCGACGCAATGTTCGCCGAGTACTGCGACTACTGCGGCGAGGCAATCGGCGTCGACCAGGGCCAGATGAGTCACGATGGCCAGCACTGGCATGCCACCGACGAGTGCTTCTCGTGCAACACCTGCCGCTGCTCGCTCCTGGGACGCGCCTTTCTGCCCCGCCGCGGCGCCATCTACTGCTCCATTGCCTGCAGCAAGGGGGAGCCACCAACGCCCTCGGATAGCTCTGGCACTGGCATGTACACCACGCCCACACCGCCCGCGCAGCGCGTGCGTCCCCAGCAGACGCGCATTCCCAGCAGCCACGCCTCCAGCTCCCCGCCCATGTCGCCGCAGCAGCAGCAACAGCATCAGGCGAGCTTCAACCAGGCCATGTACCAGCTGCAGAGCCAGCAGTTGGCTGCGGGCGTGGGCGTGGGCAATGAAGCAGCCGGAGGTCACCTGGTGGCCCATGCGAAGCAGAGTTACGCCACCTCCGACTCGGATGCGGGTGTCGTCAAGGATCTGGAGCAGGGTCGCCTTAATGCTGGCGCCGACTTCACTGACTTCTCCAGCTCGCAAAATATGTCGCCGCTCAACTCGCCGGGGGACTTCCAGCCGCATTTGATGCCAAAGCCCATGGAACTGCAACGCGACGGAGTCTACAACTTCAATGAGATGGCGACCAACTTGGATGCCGCGTGGCCCGCCAAGCCGCCGCTGGGCGCCACGCACAGCTATCAGCTGCAGCGGCAGCTGCAGCAGGTCTCCAAGATGGAGAACTCCATCACCTCCAGCATGCCAGAGCTAGGCTTGGCTATTGCTCCCCAGCACATGACGCACTTTGGCCAGCCGCTGCCTGCACCGCCGCTGCATGCCTCCGCACAGCAGTTTCATGGCGCTCAGCATGAGTATGCGGACATCATGCATCCGCCGCCGCCGCCACCGGCAGGTACTGAAATTCCCGAGCTTCCCACGCCCAATTTGAGTGTGGCATCCACAGCACTGCCTCCGGAACTGATGGGTTCCCCCACGCACTCTGCCGGAGATCGTTCGCTGAACACGCCGCTGTCCACACAGTCGGCAACGCAGCCGCCTACGCATCCCGTGTCCATTCTCAGTGGCGGCTCCTCCTCCTCGCCCATGAGCGGCGAGCCGGGCAAGAAGAAGGGTGTTCGCTTTGAAGGCATTCCCGACACATTGCCCCGATCGCGCAGCTACTCGGGAAATGGAGCTGGCACCAGCGGAAGCGGCGGTGAGCGGGACAGGGATCGGGAGCAACACAGAGACAGGGAGAGGGACAGAGATGGTAATCGACATGGACACGGACATGGACATGGCTCACGCAGACGTCGACGTCGCAAGTCGTCGAGTCATCACCGTAGTGGAAGCGGGCATCGTTCCCACTCCACAACCAGAGCTGACACCTATGCGCCGGCCCAGCCACTATCCTCCTCCTACCAGGGACCTCCATCGGTGCTGCAGGCAACGACGCAGGGCGAGAACGAGGCAATGACGACGCCACACAAGTCGCCGCGGCACCAGCGCGAGCGAGAACGAGATCGAGATCGAGAACGGGATCGGGAACGGGATCGTGATGAATCTGAGGAGTCGGATGTGTGCTCCACGTGCTCGTCGAGCTCGTCCAGCTCCGAGGACTACATGATGATGTACCAGCTGCCGCAGAGGCGACACTATGGCGGCGTGCGCGTCAGCTATGTGCCCAACGATGCCCTCGCCTACGATCGCAAGCGAAAGCCCTCGGAACTCGCCAGCGACAAGGACAAGAACTGCATAATCTCGTGATGCTCGCCGGAGGCCATTTTAATTAGCGCTGATTGCGGCGCGTCCACGTCCACCTTTTGGTCGTTAATAAATGAGGTGCGCCCTGGGCGCTGAAATCAGCAGCAGATGTTAACGAAGCAGCCACCGCAACTGCCACTGCCACTGCCAACAGCCACCAGGTGGCCATCAATTATTAAAGCACATAGATACAAGGACAGATACAGATACATTTATAGATACAGATACACATAGAGATAGAGAACTCATATCCCGCATTTGACAAAGCAATAAAGTTCAACTTGAGATTAAGGCCTAGATAAGAATCGGATCCTAAAATATGGACCCCCTACTAAGTGGATCTTTTAATACTGTTCCAAAAACACACACACATCCCTATTTAAGCAAATCAAACTAATTAAATATATTCATAAGAATTATATTATATAAATAATTTAATTATATTTTTTATACCAGATGCATACAAATCGAAATCATAAATGATAACTATCTATAGAGAGATCCATATAACGATCATAAAGATATATGTATTTATTTAGTGTAAGCTTCAACTATCAACTACAACTATTTACAACAATAAATTTAATTATTTAGCATTGTGCATAAGTAGGAAACCGATGCGATATGATTTGGCTAAAGAAACTTACAATAATTCTAGACTAAGCCCCATAAAACTGTAAGAAACAAAGTTCTAAATATACAAATAAAATATATATAGCAAATAAAGAGTTCAAAGTAAGAGCCAATCATTAATGGAAAAGAATTTGGGGACACCCTTATTAAATAAAAAAGAAAATACCTATTTTAAAAAATTCTTTGCAAAGATAAACATTTTCTTTACAACGAATTTCATCCCTGAATTTTAAATGAAATTGCTCACTTTCTACATATTTGAAAAATTTCTTTAAATTGAATTTTCATGATTTGCGCTACAAATATTTGAACACCCTTTCCCCCGATATTTCACCTTTGCAGCACCTTGCTGGCAGTTATTTGTAGCAACAACAGCAATTGGCAGGGAGCAACATTGCGATAAGCTTAAACAAGATTAAGAATTGCGCTAGAACGGGGAGATTGTTAGAGCTGGATACCGATTGCGTTAGCCAAATATTTAGAGAGTGAATCAGCATCCACTTGGATGGCGCATAAGCCCAAGGATAAACACGAGGCAGCAACAATCTGAGGCAGAAACTGAGACGAAGTGGCGAGTTGCGAGTTGCGAGTGGAGTGTCGCGGTACAGAATGCGACGGTTGTTATGCAAGTTATCTATAATTATGCATCAGATAATGAATATAAATTAGGCGCATGTCGAGCATATGCATGCAACAACGAAACTACCACAGGCGGCGACGGCAGCAACATGGAAATTAAAATCGAAAATAAAACAGCAGCATTTTGAGGCAAATTATGGCAGTTTGAGAGCGAGTGCAACAGCGAGTGGCACTGGGAACTTGGAGACTGCAACAAGCAATCACATGCATGCAACAAGCCGCTGCAGGGCGTAATTAGCCAATAAGGCAAGCAGAACTTGTGTTGTCAAGAAGAACGAGAAGGAGAGAGGGAGAGGGCAGTAGCAGGATGAAAATGAGAAGGAGGCGAGTTCGTTAGAAATGGCTGTTAGTGGCTACTTGGTTGACCATCATTAGGGCAGTGTTTGCATACATGTCAATGAGCTGACCAGGCCAACAGCAAATCCTCGCTGCCCATTTGCCGACTGTGTAATTTGCCTCAAAACAGTTCGCAGCCAGGTTCAGTTTTGTCGCCAGAGCCAGGCTAATGGGCGCTTAATAATACAACAGACTCGACCCCAAACGGATGGCATTAAATCGTGATGAAATGAGCATAGATTGAGTTGAGCCGATGGCCACCTGCATGTATGTACTTATGTAGGTATGAAGGGAGCGATGCGACCAAGCGATAAGACCAAAATTGTCTGCGTCTGGCATTGATAAGCCAAATGACTTGGCGTTAACGCACACAAAGGACAATGCACTCCATGGCGAGTCCAATGGGGATGGGGAAAGGGAGAGCCGACTGGCCAGCAGCTGCGGGTTCCTCAACTCAACTCAACTCCACTCAGTTCAACTGAATTCAACTCAGCCCGTCTTTCCTAAGCATGCAACTTTTGCAATTGTAATTTCTGTAAAAGTTTCTGGAGATGCATTTGCCAGATAGATTTTTGTTGTTAGATGCCATTTTGTGTTATAATCCACAACGGACAGGAGAGAAACCTCAATCCCAAACCCGAACCCGAACCCAATCCCAACTGAAAGCGATCGAGTTGTTGTTGCCCATGCGTGCGCCTTTGTGTTTTATTGCATGTCATTTCCGTTTCCTCCTGTGTCTAGTGTCCTGTGTCCTTTCTGTCCTTCTGCCCACTGCATACTTCTGATGATTGGTCCGCTGTCTGTTGTCTGCTGTCTACTGTCTGCCCCACTTCCTGGCAATGCAATGCAGCCATTACGTTTATCCTGCCACACACACAGTTGTACATCAGATATGACAAAATTTATATTCGCATTTCCGACGCTCATTTTTATCCAGCTCGAACCGAACTGAGCCAAACCAAACCAAACCCAAAACCGAAACCACACACACCACGTACAAATTGTGAACGTGCAGCTGCAGTTATTACAATGGCCCAAAGCGGGGCAGAACAACAGTCACACAAGCAAACAAACAAACAAACATTCATACAATGGTAGAAAGAGGTCCTTCAATGTCCCAAAGAATGTCACATACAGGCCTTATCCGCAGTGCCGTCCGCATCCGCATCCGAAGCGAACTTCAACTCGAACATGGCGACTTTTATTGTTCAGGCTGCAGGACATTGGCTGCTGGCTGCGCATTTCGCCTGCGATTGTTACACGCGTTTTCAATACGCTTTTGACTTTTTATTACGAAATTACATTCAAGTTTATTTGCAATGCATTTTACAGTCTACAATTCACGGTTTATTATGAGCGCCAGGCAAATACGCAAAGTGCACAGTCTCGTAAATAAACTCAATTCAATTTTCAATAAAACATAAATTAAATACTGACTGGACCGGGCTGATCTGTTCTGAATTGCGTATCAGCATAAAAACTACACTGCTAGAAACATAGCAAAACTTATTTCTTTATTATCAAAAAGTTTAAATCAATTTTAGTTTTCAGCTCATCCTAAAAGTATGCTTTAAAAATTTAATGTATTGTTTTGTAAATGAGTTTCAGAATCATATCGTGTGTCCGCAATTTAATTAGATTTGTTTTGTTTATTGTTATCTTCCCAACATAATATTATATCATAATCTAGTTACCAGTCCCTCTGCTCGGTTAATCAAAATGCATACGCAAATATTTGCCAAATAACTGCAGATTTATGATGTCTGCTGCAAAATTATGAAATAACTAAAGTCAATTTTGCAGAATGCCACAAACAGAAAATGTTATTAATTCACCAAAAAATGGCAGAGAACCCTTTTGTTGGTCAGCCCGGAATGCTCGTATCGTAATCCGAATCCTATTTGTGCTGGCCAGGAGCCAGGAGCCTGGAGCCAGAATACGTAATGGCCCAAACCCTTGATGCGTGCTAATGGCGCTGCTTTCAGCAATTGTTTACTGGCCCATTAATTAATACAAATATAAATTGCCAATATCAGTGCGTGCTGTTTGTACAACAACAAAAACAACGACATGAATCAAGTGCCGACCGTATGCCAGAGGAAAGTGGGGAAAAGGTGCTGTAAAAATGGGCAAAACATCAAGCGCATAAATAACCACGAAATGGCCGAGCAAAAATATTTACACCTCCCTCCAATCTCCCCTCCGCACCACGGCTGCCGGCGAAGAACGTTTAATTAATTTTTAGCGTGTTTCGCAGACGTCGACGAGCCCGAAAATAGAAAAAAAGGCAACAATTATTAATATTTGCCAGGCCTGGCCGCAAGCCCACACCCACATACCCAACACACACACACACACAGGCACTCACACACATTAAAAGGATACATCATCGTAGCTAATAATAAT
Source organism: Drosophila suboccidentalis (assembly GCA_037043435.1). Classification (NCBI taxonomy): domain Eukaryota; kingdom Metazoa; phylum Arthropoda; class Insecta; order Diptera; family Drosophilidae; genus Drosophila; species Drosophila suboccidentalis. Next base: position 14,602 of record JBAMBK010002118.1, on the reverse strand, counting down.
AATAATCATGTGCAGGACACGTGTGGACGTGTCGAGTTCCCGCTGCTGTGTCCTGGCTTAAAGATAGCGCAAAACTGAGCGAGGCTTAAATTAAATTAAGCCTTATTGATGGAGCTATCTCTCTCTCTCTCTCCTGTTTTGTGTCCACTGTTTTGGTCTGGTGCTTATCAGCTCATAGTGTGCGTTTAGTAAGTCCAAAGAAGACCATAAACAGACCGTGTCCATTGCGTGCATCGCATACTGAAGCGAGATGTCATTAGCCTCTGCGTTGTCGTCTAATGTGCAAATCTAATTAAAGCAGCCCGCTGACCGGACATGGACTAGACTCTGCACTTCTGGACGTCTTCTCCATATGTGCGAGTTGTTAAAGTCACTTTCTGGTCGCCCACACAATAAACGACACAAATAATCATAAAAGTAATGCCACAGCCGGTCTCAAGCGCCTGGTTTACTGCTACACTTTTCTCCGTTTGCCAAAAACCAGACCTGCAACTGAATCCTCCTTCCATCTTTTTTTCTTCCCTTGTGCGTATTTATTACTCTACATTGTTGTAGTTGTAGATGTAGTTGGCTGACTGGCTTCGCCATGGTCTTGGCCATGGACTATCTTTGGCCAGTCGTCCCCATATTTCATTATGAATTTATGATTGGCTCTGGCAAACTGTAATGTGTTTATTGGCAAAGCCAGCCACAAATGCTTATGAATGTTTACTTTTTGTATTTGACTTTAACTTGGCCGAAACAAGTCTGGAGTGTCTACGTTTGCATTGCCAACTGACACTGAGTTCTCTTTAACAACAATTTTGGTAGATAAAGAATAAATAATAGCTTTTGGATATTGGCTCAACATTGAATTGTTTTGGGAGCGCTTAGTTCAAGAAATCAAATTAAATCTCTACCATATTCATATGAATCCACAGCTGCAATTTCAATTGCAGTTCGAATACCAGTTTTAGCTTCAAAGACTATCTTTAATGTCAGTAGAAAAAACAGTTGCTTTTAATTAAGTTTTGCCTGTTTTGCCTGTCTGCCGACAATGGCGTCGCCGGTATTTCCGCTTCACATCCGGTTCAACGAAGAGACAGAGTGGAATTGTACTAGGAGTAAGTAGCTCAACACAACAATCTAAATAATTAAAATATGCAAATGCCGCCTAATCCGACACAGCGACACGTACAGACAAACAGCCAGCGATTTGCTTAAATTATTCATGGCCATAGCTATACAGTTGCTTTATGGGATGTCGGGAAGGTGGAAAGTGAGTTAGGAATGGGAGTCAAGTAACATAGGTAGTAAATTAAGTGAATGACTTGGCTGAATGGTCGTTTAATTGGCGAAAATGAAAACGGAAAAGGCAGTCGAGTGAAAGTATTACCTTTTTATATGAAAAACTACAAAAACATAGACGAATTTACGGATTCAGGATACCATTGAGGAAAGTTCGTCGAATTCTTTCCACCAATTAACTGCGATGCTGAAATATATGCTATATTTTTTAACTGTCTGCAGCTTAGCCAGAAGTTGAAAGTATTCAATTATCGAAACGCATAGCAGCATTTTAGGCGCTGGCAACTTTTATTGTTTTGTTTAATTGTAAAAGTTTACACAACGTTGGAACACAAAAAGTTTTTAGCACATTTTCCCGACTGCTTTAAAGCGGCAACTTCATGCTTCATATTCTCAACTTTCTTTTTTCAAATGAGTTTTCACATTTTTTTATGGCTATTGTTGTTGTTGCTGTTGTTGTTGTGCAGCAATACTCGTAATAAAATGTAAAAAGGAAAACATAATTTTTAATTTCGTGTGCAGCTTTTTATTGGTTTTTAATTTCGTTGCCACAGACGCGCCCACACTTAGAGTCCTGCTACCGTTCAAATGTAAACAGCATCCTTAGAAGTGGGAGTCTACTGTTGCTGTATCTTTTTGGGCTGCTTGTCATAAGCGTTGCTTTGTATGTTGCCAACAATATCATAGTCGTCGTTATCCTCATTATCATTTTTATCATCATCATCAGAATCAGCAACGTCCTGCGTCCAGGCATTGCCTCGTCCTGCGTGTACTTGAGCGCTGCTTGTGTAAATATGCTTTGTCTATAGCATTCGTTTCGTAACGTTTCTTTTGCTTTTATTTCCTTTATTTTATTTTTTACTTTTGCTACAGCAGCTCCTACTCCTTCTCGCTGTTACTTTTTCATTACTTTGGCTTAAAATTGATATGAAAGTTCTTGCCGTCAGAGCTGCTCCCATCAATACGCTCATGTTTATTTTACCACACACTCGTTCACATAGACATACATATGTATACTGCTGTGTGTGGATGTATGTGTGTGCCGGTCTGTCTGCTCATGCGATTGTGGCCAGTTGTTTGGTCGTCGCTTTCATGGGTTTTTAATTACGACAAAAATAACAATATCATGTGTAAGGGATTGCCAGGACAACAGCTTTGCTGCTACTCCTTAAACCTGCTCAACAAATTCAATTTGTCTTTGGCTATAGATAAATGCATAAATTTGTCACTGCCAAAGGGAATTAATGCTGAAAAGCAACCACAAGATGCCAAATATAGATAATACCATTGACAACATTGTGGCAAGCTAAACTAGTTTCGGTTGCATTTACTCAATTTGTCACACACACGTCTCTCTCACACGTCAATGCCTATGCTCACATTTACTCCAAAAGTCATCTAAATTTTACAACTTTTACAAATATATTCACACACTCACTTACACACTCGTAGCCTCATCTCAATATGCGCATAATTTGATTGCAAAATCGTTTATCAGCCTTAAACTTTATTATCGCAGGCAAAAGCGGCTCAGACATTGGATTCCATCAGATTTGACTCATTGTCGCAATAGCTAAAATATGGCATAAATATTTGATGTATGAAAATGAAAAAAAAGAAAAACGATAACACACTTACACACACACACACAGAGAAAAGTACTTTCAACCCTCGCGGCAGTTAAAATGTATATGGGAAAAGCGCACACAATCGTAAATATTACGTATACGCCATGCCGTTCCATGCCGGATTTAGAATTGTGTGTGTTGGGGAGTTGGCCCCTCAGGTGGCAGAGCAACACTTGCTCGGGCTGGCAAAGCGCTAAACGTTGTTTGCCATTCGCATATCGAAAGTTATAAAGCATAAAATCAGTGCCAGACTTGGCTGGAGTCGCGTGGCGGGTGGTTGAGGTGGTTTCAGGTGGTGCGCCACTGCCAAAAGTTGGCGGCACATTTAAATGTAGCTGGCGGGCTTACAAGAAGCATGCGGAGGGAAAGACACAGTGGCAGAGGGGGTTGTCTGTTTGGGTTTCGTTTACAGCGTGCAGACAGTCAAAAATTTTCGAAATGTCTCTCCAACTCTCAATGCGTCGCGTCGGTCGCTTGTTGGAATTTTGGTAAACAGGAATTTTGCATTTGAAGCGATAAGCATCTTGATAAAGTTCTCGCTGCCCTTCGGCTCAATCCAAGCCAAATCGAATTCAATGGCATGCGAAGATATGCCTTTAACTGGAAACTTTAAGCTTTAAGAGCATTTCAATTCATTGTGCCAAATGCTAGTCGCATGCGAAACAGACGTTAATATCTTGGACAAATGTTTGCCAACACTGTTGTTGCTGTTGCTCTGTTAATTTTCCGCTTGTGGCTTTTTATTTTGTAATTTTCTACTTTGTGGCTGCGCTTTTGGAGCACTCCACGAGCCATGGACATCAGCAGTTCCGGGTCTGGCTGCCGTGTAATTATCTGCTTATTTTGTGCCCTGCCTTTCAGTCTCTTTCTCTTTCTCGTTGACGTTGTCGTTGTTGTCATTATTGTATGGCATATTGCCATTGCCTCGTCTTGCGGCCATATAAAGTTGCCGCTGTTTGACATTTTGCTGCAAAGCTGCTTAGGCATCGCTCCAATCTTCGCAAGCGGAAATTGCATAGAAGCGGAAGTAATTGGTACTGGCAGGAGCAGGAGCAGAGTTGAAGATGGAGTTGGTCTCTTTGGCCAGGCTAATTTGGGCTTGTAATTAGCAACTCTAATGACCTTTTTGTGCGGCGACAGAACAGAAAAGACAACTCAACTTCAAGTTGAACTTTAAGTGCAACAGACAACAAAAAACATGTACACAAATCGAAGTGTGGCCAACTAAATCAACTCGAAATGTGGCAAAAGTCCACAAGGACTGAGGGCAACCGCAAGCAACGAATCTATTTGAGTAGCTCACTGAGTTGCACTTCAATTACTTGTTTCGGTGCCGCAATTACCATTCATTTGGCCAACATAATGTGTCCTTGTCAACGCAGGAAACACACACACACATTTTCTCACTCACAGTCTCTGTAGGGAGGCGATAGCATGCATAGATAGATATGTCGTATATATATGGAAGCTGGAGCTGGAGCTGTAGCTGATGCTTGTTTGCACCTTTGCTTTGGCAATTTACACATGGCAATGACAATAATAAATCAAAAGTGAAAATGCAAATATTTTGCAGGCAACAACTGCCAGACATTGCTGCAGGTTGTAAGGCAGCCAGACAACGACGACTACCAGTAAGAATGGAAACTCAACCTCTGGTCTGTCTCTGCTGCTGTTGTAGTCCCACCACAGCTGAGTCCTAAGCAAGGGCAGGAGATTTATTGCTGTTGACTGGGTAAAGAGTAAAGAGGGAAGGTAGCATAGTTGCCATGGTCTGCTTGCTGGCTGCACACACTTATCAATAAATAATTGGAAAATGAATGCTTTGCTTATGAGAGATTTCAAAATGGCCCAAAAACAATGCCAACGGTCTGCTTAGCTTGTCTTGCAGTTGCCCACAGCCATTATAGAGCTATGCATTCACAATTCGACTGCATTTGCTGGGATTCCAAATGAGAATGGTTTCCGTAAAATAGGATAATAAATTATCTTGGGTATTTAAAATTGTACTCTGCATAATCCTACCTTTCATACACTGATCTGCTTAATCAATTTTATCAAAAAAGAATTTCATCGCTTAAAAGACCTTAAAAAAATTTAGTTTAAAATTGGAATTTAAAAAATCGTTAATTATAATTGGTCCAATATATATGTTGTATGGTGACGTAATAATCGATTTAGTCTGAGTAATCAAATTTAACTGTGCGCAAATTAATGTCATTTTAATATTCCATCACAGCCATCAACTCATTGCGAAAAAAACATATGACTTGATTAAGCAAACATACAATTACATATTTCCAATTGTTGTGTGATTCATGTTAAGGCCCCGAGGCTCACCCGAAGCTCTTGCTTCGATAGAACAAAAATTCGACTTTCTTACAAATCCTCTATAAATTGAAAGTAGGCGCTTGTTATCAGTTGTAGCTTCGAACTAAATATCCACTTCAATGTAATTAAATAATCGCCAGTTGGAAGAGCATTCGGAAGCAACTCAAATCTTGGATAAAACCCCTTCATCACAACTTCATCCTGCAATGTATTAGTTTAAGCATTATATTAAACACATGTATCAATTAAATTAATAACTTACCTTATAAGGGCATGGGTGGTTGAAGTTAGTATAATTTTTGAAGAATCTGAATACTAAAATAGCGATTGGGTTATAGGGTTTCTTGATGAATCGACAGGCATCAAGGGTCGCCTTATACAACCATGGCTTGTAGCCATTGGCTTTCTTGAATATTTGGCCCTCAACCACACAATTATCAACGGGGTGCAGAAGAGTTACATTAAAGTTGACTATCGTCTTATTTCGATTAATAGCACGCATTCGGCATTCGCGTACGTTTAACCATGATTCATTTAAATTTGTACAAACCATGTTCGTCATTTTGAAGACAACTGCTTCCTTTAAATGTAATTGTATTAGCTTTTGAATGAGTCACGTCCCGGTTTTACTTACATTTTGACAAAATTGTACAGCAAGTAACAAAAACAGTAGCTCAGATACTATGATGTTGACACCCATATTCATAAACTTCGACTGAAAACTGAGCCATTAAATCATAAATAAATTGTCAACTAACTTTAAAATGTTTCATATTAGTAATTTGGAAATGCTATCGAAAAAAGATAGTTAATGGGAATTTAATTATGGCCTAAACAGAGTTCTTGTATTTATATGGCCTGTGCTCACTCATCATCTCAACAGCAGAGTAATTCTAGCAATTATAATGTTTTTTATTACTCTTATAGTATGTGAGTTGTCAGAGCGATATTTGTATTGCCTGGTTTTCAACCGGTAAGATTCATATCGAAAAACATGTTCTGGTAAAAGATGCGATTAACGTTTGTATATTTTTTAAAATATGTATTAACAAGAATTGCCATTTCTGAGATATATCTGGAAATCAATAGCACACTTAGAACTTAGCTTTAAGTACAGAATAATTTGATTAGCTGCCTCGATATTTAGCTGCATCAGTAAGATAGCTGCCAGAAATTTCCTTTTGGCTGCAATAAAAGCTAATAATGAAAAACAAGCGCCCCATATCGGCAGTAATTTTTTCTATCATTTTCTATGAATATCATGTAAGTTAGCTGCGCCATCTATGTGTATGGTGAAATTTGGCCAATTTTGTGGTCGGTTTTTGTCGATGAGTATTTGTATGTTTTGTACCCGTTACTTAAAAAATAAGTAAAAGGGGATATTGTATTCGTTGCAATTTATGTAACAGGGAGAAGAAAGCATTTTCGACCCTACAAAGTATTTGCATTCTTGATCAGCATCAACAGCCGAGTCGATATAGCCTTGTTCGTCTGTCCGTCCGTCTGCGTGAGCGCCTAGATCTCAGAAACTATAAGAGCTAGAGCAACAAAATTTGGCACACAGACTTCTATAAACCCCACGCAGATCAAGTTTGTTTCAAATTTTTCCAACGCCCCTTTCCGCCTCCGTAAATCGTAAATGTCACCACACGCACAGCTTTCAAGAGATTAGGATTTTTTTTATTAATTAACGTTAACTACTATTATTACCTTTCATTCTACTAAATTGTAACAAGATCGGACAAATAGAAATGTGGTAATGGCTGATGGCTCGGGGCCGGAGAAGGAACTGATGGCCCACTCCACCCTCCCCTGCTTAAGTGCCTTCAAGCAAATCTAAACCACGCAAAAGAGGATCTGGATATAGCCTTCCTGCAAGAACCATGGATCCTCTCGGGTAAGATAAAAGGCCTGAACATAAAAAACGGCAATCTGATATATGCTTGTGAACAGCAACGCCCACGAGCTGCGTTGCTTCTTAATAAGAAACTGACATTTGTATCTCTTTCACAGTTCATAACTGAAGACTTGGTGGCAGTTTGGGCAAAGGTGCCCACGGCAGGCGGCGTGCAAGAGGCAGTGCTGGCCTCAGCATACTATCCAGCGATGCTCTACCTAGAGCGGTTGGTGCCCTCGTGGAATATTGTCGGCAAAAACATATCCGCTGGATCATTGGCTGCGTTGCGAATGCCCACCACACAGTCTGGGGAAGTACAAATGTAAACAAAGAGGTGAGTGCCTTCTTGAATTTCTTATCAGTAATAGCATAAGTATTCTAAACAGGGGCGATGAGCCAACTTTCATAAATGCCATTAGGGGGGAAACTTTAGACCTCACTATTTGTAGCAACAACATGTTGGCCTTCGTTTCCTTCGTTTCATCAGCACATCATGTTCGATATAGGAAGCACTACAGGAACATGTCCAATTCCCATAAATCCCAGAGCAACGAACTGGGAATACTTCACTTTCGAGCTTGAGAAACATGTGAACAATTCCAACTCCCCTATACTTAGCATAGGAGAGTTGGATTATGGAACAAATGATGTTCATCACAACATTGAAAATGCCTTCAGGACAAGTTGCACTCCCAAACATCGCAGTTCCCATAGGGACGTCCCCTGGTGGAACAAATCCCTGGAGAAACTGCGAAAGGATGCAAGAAGGCTCTTCAACAGGACGAAAATATCGGGAGATTGGTCCCAATATAAATCCGCTCTAACGCTCTATAACAAAGAGCTGAGAAAGTCTAAAAGAGCTACGTGGAGAGACTACTGCGGGAAGATTGATAACCTTCCCGAAGCAGTCCGACAACAAAAAGCTCTCTCAAAAGACCACTCAAACGGCATTAGTACTTCGAAAAAGCCTGATGGAAGCTTTACAAACACCCCAAGTGAAACTAGCAAACTTCTGCTAGAAACTCACTATCCAGGGTTTATAGGTGCAGACCACACTCCCACTATTCCTATGGCTCCCACCATAGTGGTCGGCGTGGACAGGAGTCTCCCGTTAAGCTGTTCCATTTAAACAAAGTGCAATGGGCTATATCCACTTTTAGTCCTTTTAAATCACCCGGGCCACATGGGATGTATCCTTGCTTTCTGCAAAAGGGTATGCATCTAATTGCTCCCAATCTGACCCGAATTTTCAGAGCAAGTCTCTTAGTGTGATATATTCCTAGTAAATGGACTGAGGTAAAAGTCGTCTTTACACCAATGGCAGGGAAGAAATCAGCCCAAATCTCGAAAATATACATAAAGCCCTGATCAATAAGGCGTTTCACAGCTGATCATAAACCAGGCATGCTCAAATTTAGAATCATAACAGTAGACCTGGGGGAGAAAAAAACATCAATTATAGCCAGTAGAGGCTGCCTCCAAGGGGGAGTACTCTCGCCTCTACTGTGGACTATTGTGATACACGAACTCCTACATAAGCTACATATGTAGCGTAGGATTCGTAACTCAGGGATATGCAGACGACTTAGTCATTTGTGTCAGTGGTTGCCACGAGCAAACTATTTTGGAGCGAATGCAGTACGCCCTAGACACAACAACAAGATGGTGTAGGAGCAGAGGTTTAACAATAAACTCGTCCACCAAAACTGTCTTAGTGCCGTTCACTAGGAAAAGGCTCTTGAACCTTACTAACCCAACAGTAAACGGTACTCAAATTGAGTTCTCAAAAGAGGTGGTGTATCTGGGGATAACTCTAGATGCTAAACTCACTTGGAACTCTCATCTAGCAAAAACCATAAGTAAGGCTACTAGGGCATTCTTTGCCTGTAACATACTTTTTGATAGCACATGGGGTCTGAATCCCAAGATGATATTCTGGCCATTTACCACTATCGTGAAACCTATCCTTACCTATGCAGCCCTTGCTTGGTGGACCAAGGTTAAACAACGAAAGGCAGCAGCCGAATTAAGTAAGCTTCAACGCCTTGTTTGTGTGGGTATTACAGGTGCAATGAGAACCTGCCCAACGGATGCCCTTGGCATCATCACAGGAATATCACCCCTTCCAGTTCTAATAGAAAAGGAAGCCTGTCTAGGGGCGTTAACGCTACACGGTGTTGCCAATTAAAAATGCGGCGACTTAACAGGGCACTTGAAGGTTCTCGAAACCTTCTTCACAAGTCCAATTGTACATCTATCAGATGTGCAACTCCCGAGGATGGTATTCAAAAGGAACTTTACTGTTGCGATCATTGACAGAAGCTCCTGGAGAAACCCGAATCCCTGCACACCATCAGGCGCCAAACTCTGGTATACATATGGCTCTAAGCTGGAAATTGGAGATACAGGAGCGGGGGTGTGGGGACCACGTTTCTGTAAGGCAATAGCCATGGGGAAAACCCCGTCCATCTTCTAAGCAGAGATACATGCAATAGAAGTGTGTGCCACAGAATGCATACGACGCAGAGTGCAAGGGGCGACTATCTTCATCTTATCGGATAGTCAAGCGGCTCTAAAGGCCCTACAATCCTTTAAGATAACATCCAAACTTGTGGATAAGTGCCTACGACTATAGTCTAGTATACTAGACTGCCTGGGGGAAAGGAACACTCTAACAGTGGGGTGGATCCCTGGGCATGAAGGTCATAAAGGCAATGAGATTGCGGACTGTCTCGCAAAAAAGGGGGCAATAAAACCCCTAATAGGTCCTGAACCCTTCTGTGGCCTTGCAAGAGGACACACCATAGAGGCTATAAGGAATTGGGAAGAAAAAATGCGTAGCAGGTACTGGCTAGACAGTATAGGCCAGCGGCAAGCAAAACGATTTCTTATCGGCCAAACCAATCACGGTATGGTATGCCTCAAAAAGAGTGACCTTCGTATCCTCACAGGTTATCTTACAGGACACTGTGGCCTGAGATACCATCTCAAGAAATTGAACCTCTCTGAAACTGAAACTTGCAGGTTCTGTGCACTGGAGCAGGAAACATCGAAACACGTTCCACTTGTTTTGTTTTAATCCCGTCTTTTGCCTTTAAGTCCATAAATTCATTATTAATTGTGAAATTTTAAAAATGGGTAACACAAAGCATGCATAGCTTTGCATCCGCGTCTGATTTAAAACGAAAAGTTTCGCACGGCTTGGTAGAGGAAGCGTTGTATACATATATGGTTTAAGCAACTGGAATCAAACAATGTTATTATTGATCGACATGACATTTTAGCTAAGGCAAAGGAGTTTAATACTAAGTTTAACGACGATTATGTACCCGATGTGCAACGGGTCGCTTGTAGCTGATTATGGTGCCACCAAAAAGTACGCACCACCATTTTGTATATCAAAGTCACCCCTAGGGTATGCAACAACAATGATACAGCTCAGCCTTGTTCGTTCTGGGTTATTTCTTTTATTTTAATGCAATGTATATTAGAATATCAGGAAATGTAAATACATGATAACATGTTATAAATATCTAAAATCTTTTTCTTTTGCTATATCGTGCTTGCGTTAAGATCATACCTGTTAAATCTCGATTAGAATTACTAATCAATTAGGTTATTTTTGGAAATAATCGTAGAGATTATATGTATGGTTAAGATACATAACAATAAAATAGCGCACAACATTAATTATTAAAAATAAAATTCTGCATACTAAACTGTTTTTTTTTTAATAAGATATCAGAAACTTTGGAAATTGCTAATTCTTTTGACATTCTGAACAAAAGGTGTTTAGTGTTTGCAGAAATATATAAAAAATACTATCAAAAATATTTGAAAACTTTTTTTTTTGCAGTCACTCTTAGAATTGTTTGAAGAATTTTTCTGCATCAAAATATTTTTTGCAAAAAATCGAGGAAAAAAGTTTAAAAATAGACTTTTTAAAATTCAAAATTTTCAATGCGTACTTAATGGGTTAAGGAAAGTTTTGCTTCATTCAAACGAAATTTAAACGACCTTTCCAAATATATTTTTTTAATGTGAAGACTTGACTAACATAGCTGCTAAAGTAAAAAAAAGGGTGTGCGAATAAATGTTGTTTATGACACAGATTTTTGTGTCATAAGGCGTTATGTCACTTTTTTGTGGACTTTATGACACTATAAGAAATGCATTAACACCTCAAGCTAATAAGTAATAAATGTTTATTATAAAAAAAAACATTTATGTTATACTTTAGAGAATTAGCCGCCTCCAATCCTAACTTATTATAAAGATAACTTCAAGCAATGGGGCATATCTGCTGTTTCGGTATTGATCATGCTCATTCGTTATTGTAACCTGAATATGGGGGCATAGTATTAAGAACTGTTGCTTAAAAAGCGCAGCAGGCAAAAATATGTTTTTAAAAAAATCGCAACCAATTTTGTGAAGAATAATATTAAGTTTGACATATACATTATTTTAAAAAAAAATTTTGTCACTCGACACATTGGGCTAAATTCTTTATACCTATTAAATATTTTATTTTTTACAAAAAATGTAAGTAAAAAATGTATGCATATGAGCCCTTCAAAATACCTTTCCAACGACATAAGATAGCTTGTATATTTCTAAAATGTCGTCAAAAAAAATTTTCTAGTTTTATGATCGGGAATTTGTCCTCATTCACAAATTTAAGCTATTTAAACGATTTGAAACAAACAAGCAAACAAACAGACTGACTTTTCAACTCATTTTCGGAACGCAACTAAAAATTTAAAATGTTATTATCTTTTGAACCAGTGCACTGTGGTCCAGAATCCGTTATTTTTTGCAAAAAGTCGAAATTTTGAAGTGAATATATCGTATTTTTGATTTTACATTCTTAAAGTAAATTCAACAGAAGATTTGCCCAAGAAACCATGGGTCTAAAGTCAAAATCGAGGTTCCGTTTCTTAACGAGAAAATATGATTAGTTTTGGCTTTTCATACGATTTCCCATATTTCACAATAAAAGAAAATTGCTAAAAATTACTATTGTAACCATTTTTTCCTCCTTTTCATACAAAATGTATCTTTTTAGCATTTTTCAAAAAATTTAAGCGAAGAGATTTTTGAAAATTTTAAATTTGAAGTTACTCTTAGAATTGTTCGAAGAATTTTTTGCATACAAACAGTTTTTGTTTGGGCCCGAGGAAAAAAGTTTAAAAAGTAGACTTTTACAAAAATTCGAAATTTTCAATGGGTACTTAATGGGTTAAGGAAAGTTTTGTATCATTCAAACGGTTCCTAGGTTTCATACGTTTTTCCTATGGTCGAATAAATAAAAACTTTAAAAAACTAAAAATACCGCATTTTTGTTGTGTCCGGGTTTCTTTGTCCGCTACTGCATATAAATTAAATAATAAAAAAATCAATTTTTTTGTGGACTTTTATGCAATGGATTATTTTTATTGATTTTAAAGTATGACGTCGTCGATTCGACGAACAATGAAGTCTATTTTCGTAAAATAACGATGACTGTACAGGGTTAAGTATCAGTTAGCTACAATCGGTTGGATAACATTTTATAGATTTCAGAAATCCTCTGTAAATACAAAATATATATTTGTCAAGAATTGAGGCTTTTTATCAAAATACCAAGTCCCTGAGAGTAAATAATCGCCACTTGGAAAAGGAAGTCGTAATAACTCAGGTCGAAGGTAAAACCCTTGAACTAATTGCGTGCCCTGCAACAAATATACGTTATTTCAGTGTTTTTGTAATTATGTAACACATTTATTACTTACCGAATAAGGGCATGAGTGATTAAAATTTGAAAATTCCTTAAAAAGACTAAAAACAATATTTGCAATGGGATTATAAGACTTCTTCAAAAAACGGCAGACATCAAGGGACACATTATAAAGCCATGGCTTGTATCCATTTGCTTTCTTAAAGAATTGAAAATGAACACCAATATCGTGTGCAGGATGTAGGACAGTTCCATTAAAATTCATAGTATTCTTTTTGCGGTTGACAGCGTACAGGCGACATTGGTGAATAATAAACCACGATTCATTATAGCTCTTACAAATGGCATTAGTGAATTTAAATTCGACAGCTTCCTAACAATTTAATGCAACAATATAGTTCTTTGATATGAACAATAAAAAGGAGCTTACATTGTAACTTTGCTTAAGAGTAATCCAAACGAGAACAACTCCAATAGTAATAAGTGTTTTTCGCATTGCGAAATATTTTAACTAACTATTAATGCACTTAATATTACCCATATATTATGAGGAAAATAATCGCTTGAATACCCTAACTAATTCACATACATCATTTGTTTAGTCATATTCCGTAAATTGTTATGAAATCGAATCAGTCATTTTTAATCTGATCATTTTGAGCTCTTACGAAAATAAAGTAGGCAAACGTAGCCTAACACAAAGGTCAGAATATCTTAACAATGCAGAATAAGTGACCAATTTCAACTCTTTTGTGACAAAATTGGTCACTTATTCTCTGGCAATACTGGTTCCTTTTGCGATTCTTCATTTTAAAAAAAAAGAAAGGTAATTTTTACAAACACATGCCAAGCGCAAAAGCTATCAGCACTGAGAGTTTTGGCTGCTATGACACTTTGTTGCTGATGTCCTCTTTCAATTCTAGGGGTGCATTTACACTAGTTGACAAGTTTGGTTTTTTTTAATTTAAAATTCTTAGGCGCAATAAAAATCCGCGGCATAATTACAAAATTCGACCGATTGTTGCTATGACAGCTATATAATATAGTTGTCCGATTTGAACCAAATTTGATCTGGATGTAAAAGACTACCGGAGATTCATAATATGTCAGATTGGTTGAAATCGGACTACTATATCATATAGAGCCATAGGAATTAGGTCGATATATGAAATTCTGATGACTCACATCGAAAAATAAAAAATAATTTAAAAAAAATTTTCTTTTAATTTAAACATTTTGAAAGAAATTTTTAAATATTAAAACCTTAAAAATAAACCAAAAAAAAATCAAAAATATAAAAAAACATTCTTTTTTAGTTGCCATAAAATTTATTTTTTTCACAAATTTTACAAATTTCAACTTTGCACTTTTCTTAAGCGGGGTAAAAAGTTATCTATCATATAACATTTTCAATTTTCGATTATCTTATTTGGTTCAAAAGTTACGATTTTTGCAAAGTAAAATCAGCACTGGCCCCACTGTGCGTCCTCTTAAATTTTTTTTAATTGTCTTTGATGTAAAACTAGCTTAAGCTGCCATATGGTAGCAGTATAATAGTTAAAATGTTACATATATTATATAAAAATGTAATAAAAATTACTTTTGAAGGAAAAAGAAAGAAAGAATTACCAATTATATTACTGAACTAAAACAGTTGAATTATAATTATTATTAAGCATATCAAGCTGTACTTTAATTATCCCATTATTAAAAGAAAACTGAGGTTATTCGTTATAACCCGTTTTA
>JBAMBK010002117.1:0-39598 GCA_037043435.1 Drosophila suboccidentalis | reverse complement strand
GATCCTTATAAAATTGGTAATCATCTGCTGACCAGCCACTGAAACTAATGAGCTTGGCTCAGATTCAACAGTTGGTGGTTGATCAGCGTTAGATGGTACCTGGTTTCCTGACGATCCAGTGCCAAATTGACCGTAGGGTGTTTTAGATTTAATTGGCGCGCCAAAAAAAAAATTTCATAATAACGGACCCACTGACCAAATGAACTATATAGTTCATGAAAGACTGAATAAGTTCATTAGTTCATTTTAATGACCCGTTCATTTGAACTTTTTCAGAACTAAACGACCCAACTCTAGTGTTTACAAAATTTATCAAAATGAAGAAAACACCGCGCTTAACTAGTTTTGTGGCTATATAGCGAATTTTTTAACAAACGAAATGCATTCATAGCTCATTTTGCACAGTTGGCATACATTACGCACATACGCAACGGAATATAACGGCTACCATAGTGTTTAAACGGCACTTTGACTTGGTGAAGCAGCGGTCGCAGTTGAGTTTGGCGGTAGCACAGCAAAAATAAGAGAGATACATTTCTTGGCCATCGCTTAGTTGGCAACGAAGAGAGCTGGCGAGCGAGTGGGCTTAGAGTTGGAGCTCGGAATTGTTGCCGGTCATTAACACAGCGCTGCTGAAGGCAATAACAACGCTAGTAGACGACGACGGACGCAAGCAAATCAACATCAACAAACGGCACAAGCATTGGGTGTTTAAATATTAATTCGTCAAAATGGGTCTTCGATTCCAGCAGCTGAAGAAGCTCTGGTTGTTATACCTGTTTTTGTTGTTTTTTGCATTCTTCATGTTTGCAATTAGCATAAACTTATATGTGTCAAGCATTCAGGGCTCTGACGCAGAACCGCGGTGAGTAAACAACAATAACAAGCACAATACCAATAACAATCAAAACAGTTGATTATATTGTGTACTATTTAAACGATTGTGGTTACTGGTTTTCAAGGAAGTTAATGTGGAATTTGCCATAAAGATGCACCCAAGCTGCAACCTGACAACTGTTGCGTTGCAGTCTCATTGCATAATTTCCCTCAAGGCAAAGTCTGTTAGTTGCTTTTGTTGTTGGATGGTGTTGCAAGTGGCGTTGGCGGCTTTGATGTTACACTCGAGTAACTCGACTGGACGGGTCTCTGAGTCTGAGTCCATCTATCTAGCCTTGCTTTCGATTTTTATAGCTACTTTGCATTTTGTTTTTTATTTTCATTTTTATTTCTTATTTCTAGTATTTATCAATTCGCTTGATGCGGCTCATTGTTAAATACACACTACAAATTATTGCCAGTGTCATCTATTGTTTGTTTTTATTTACATATATTTTTTGCTTTTTTGGATCACTTGGTATTTGGTCTTTCGTATTGGTATTTCGTGCAAAGTCATCCAAAACCGCCGCCCAAACGACGCTCGCTCTGGCCGTATAAAAACATTGTGGCCCACTATATTGGCAAGGGAGACATCTTCGGCAACATGACTGCAGGTTATTAAACCACTTAACAAATGACACAATGCCCCATTCAATGACTTATCATTTGCAGACGATTACAACATTAACCAGTTCGAGCCCAAACAGAGTGAGGGCGCCGATGGAAGACCCGTAATTATTCCGCCGCGAGATCGATTCCGTATGCAGCGCTTCTTTAAGCTTAACAGCTTCAATATACTGGCCAGTGATCGCATACCCTTAAATAGAACGCTCAAGGACTACAGAACACCAGAGTAAGCAATCGAAATTTGCCATTTAATATACATATTTCTGAATGTGTTCGCCTTGACGTTTGCAGATGTCGCGACAAGAGGTATGTCAACAGTCTGCCCACGACATCGGTCATCATTGTATTCCACAACGAGGCCTGGTCCGTCCTGCTGCGAACGATTACAAGCGTAATTAATCGATCGCCTCGTCATTTGCTAAAGGAGATCATATTGGTAGACGATGCCAGCGATCGCTGTAAGCAGTCATTAAGTGGTTTACTCCATTTCCACTCCGAGCTAATGCCCATTTTCGTTAACAGCATTCTTAAAGCGACAACTGGAAGCCTACATACAGGTTCTGGCAGTGCCTACGCGTCTGTATCGCATGAAAGAGCGCAGCGGATTGGTTCCTGCTCGCCTCATGGGCGCCCAGCATGCGAGGGGCGATGTACTTACTTTTCTGGACGCGCATTGTGAATGCTCTCGTGGCTGGCTGGAGCCGTTGTTGGCACGCATCCAGGAGTCGCGACAAGTGGTCATCTGTCCGGTTATAGATATCATATCAGACGACAACTTCAGCTATACAAAGACCTTCGAGAACCACTGGGGAGCCTTCAACTGGCAGCTGAGCTTCCGCTGGTTCTCCTCGGATCGCAAGCGTCAGACCAGCGCCAAGCCCAAGGACGGCACAGCACCCACTGCCACGCCTGGTATGGCAGGTGGTCTCTTTGCCATCGATCGCAAGTATTTTTATGAAATGGGTGCCTACGACAGCGACATGCGGATCTGGGGTGGAGAGAACGTGGAGATGTCGTTCCGTATTTGGCAGTGCGGTGGACGCATCGAGATTAGCCCTTGCTCGCATGTGGGACACATATTCAGGAGCAGCACGCCGTACACTTTCCCGGGAGGCATGAGCGAGGTGCTCACTGCTAATCTGGCCCGAGCTGCCACAGTCTGGATGGATGAATGGCAGTATTTTGTAATGCTTTACACGGCAGGCCTTTCGCTGAGTGCACGCGACAAGGTGAATGTCACGGAGCGCTTAGCGCTTCGTGAGAAACTGCAATGCAAACCGTTTTCGTGGTATCTGGAGAACATTTGGCCAGAGCATTTCTTCCCAGCGCCGGATCGGTTCTTTGGCAAGATTATCTGGCTGGACGGCGAGACGGAGTGTGCGCAAGCCTACAGTGACTACATGAAGAATCTGCCGGGACGCGCCTTGTCACGCGAATGGAAGCGCGCGTTCGAGGAGATTGAGAACAAAGCTGAGGAGTTTACGTCGTTGATCGATTTAGAGCGGGATAAGTGCCTGCGTCCGCTACACAACGATGCGCCACGCTCCTCCCTGCAGCCCGTTACGGTTGGAGACTGTTCATCGCATTCGCAGAGCATGGACATGTTTGTCATTACGCCCAAGGGCCAGATAATGACCAATGAAAATGTGTGCCTCACTCATCGTTTGCCAAAGCAAGGCGCTGTCAAGCAGCTTCGGAATCGCAATACGACAACATCAAATGTAATGCTGATGCCGTGCGCCGTCGAGACAAGTCAATTCTGGACCTACGACATGGACGTGAGTAATCAACATTTGCCTGATTAATTATCCACCTCATCTCTACAAATCTTTATTACAGACACAACAAATATCGCACCGTGAATCGAAACTTTGTCTTACACTTAAGTCGGCAACGAATGCGCGAACACAGAAGACGGAAAAAGTGGTGCTAACAACAGATTGCAACTTCAAGGATATAACACAAAAATGGGGTCTTATACCATTGCCATGGCGCATGTAATGCCAAGCACAAGCCCTGCCAGCGATCTAACGCAATGTGATATTTATTGAAATTGTTTAATGCAACCCCGCCCTCACTTGTTTTTACAATGAACACAATGTAAAAGTATTTTGTCCCACATACACAACACACACACACGACACACACCGAGAAACGCCCACAAGAATTGTTTGTGAAACATTATAGAGTGCATTGGAAGCTTTTCTCCAATGTATTGCGACTTGATGGAACTCTATGCAATTCTATGTCATATTTATTAAGCAAATATTTAGGCAATTTTAATATATTAACTAAAAAGTACTAAATACTTTAAAACATTTTATAAAATTTTAATAAAAACAATTAACGTAGAAAGTGCCACTGTATCTCTTCTATCTATATTATATACATATATGTTGTATATGGCTTATCGGCTGAGCGGGTCATCCACGTTGCAGTTGATTTAAATTTGGCACATCTGCTGCAGATTGCAGCATTCTCAACATGATCGTCTTCTATAACACAATCAAGTACACGGGACTATTGTCCAATTTTCTCTACATGGTGAGTAAGTGTAAATCTTGTAAGTCTTCCTACCTAACTAGCAATCTTCTACTTATTGTAGCTACTGGCGATAGGCGTCATGTCGGCAGCAGGCTTGGGTCTGCAGATAGTCGAACCAAATACTCCGGAGCATACTTACTTTGTGGAGAGCCTTGTGCTGGGAGCAACCATCTGCATGATTGTCATATTCGGCTGCTATGGCATGGTCTGCGATCTACTGAGCGTTAACATTATAGTGAGTGTGTGTCTGAAATACTTTCAGTCCACTGTTAAAATGCATATTTCGCATATTTCAGTTCACCTGCTTCATACTGATCGTTCTGGCCGTGGAGTATCTGCAGGTGCACAACTATCAGCCGCATAGTCGCTACAACGGCGCCTGGCAGCAGCTGGAGCTGTCACTGGCCTGGGAAGGTGTGGGCAAACAGCCCGAGTTGATGCAGAAATATGAGCAGCAACAACATTGCTGCGGTTACAACAATTCCGAGGACTACAAGAATTTACATTTGGCCATACCGACAAGCTGCTATCAGCAGTGGCTGCAGGCCGATGGCAGCAGAAATGTCAAGCTGATTTCTCGTGGCTGCAAGGCGACTTTGAACAACAACAACAGCCAGAGCGGCATTCAGCATCGCGATAAGCTGTTCATGTGGTGCATTGTTGGCCTTGAGGTAGGCAATTGACACCTTAACCGCGACAACCGCAGAAGCAGTTGCAGCTGCAGTTCACTGATCTTTAATAACAAAGCAATCGTCATTTTATTTTCGTAGGTCTTTATACTGGTCCAAACCATTGCGCTGAGTCTGCTGCTCTACAAGCTACGCCAACGGGAGCGACAAGCACGACAACAGGTGCCGCCAGGTGTACGGCGAGAGCCCCGTGCCAATCATGTAGGCTCACGGACCCAATTGCTGGACAACGTGTGAGAGCAAGTCCTCATTAGAAATAAACGCTATTTATTGTATGTCAAATGCATGGTATAGATCTAAGTTCTAGTAGGTATACCGTCGTGTTTTGGTGGTCAGCTGACAGCTCAGCGTTATGGACAAAATGATGTCCACAATCTGCAGTCAAAAATATATACAAGTTATTAAAGGGGTTAGGAAATATGTTGACACTTACCTCATAGCTGATGAGTCCGATGTGTGCCCACTTCTCTAAGCGATAAATATTGAGGTGCTCCCGCTTGACAGCCGTCATGCAGCCGTCGGAATAGGGATACAGGGCATGAACACCCTCCTCGGTGTGGAAACAGCTTGCTGGCACTCGCATCTTCAGGCTCGTGTAGTCCGAGAATCCCTTGTCGCCGCAGCATTCATACTGACCACAGAAGTCGCAATTTATTACACAAATTCATAAATTGTATATGTTATTGACTCACCCTTCGCTGCAGCTGATACATGGCACCGGGATGGGTCAGCTCCTTCATCCAAATGCCCATTACAAACACTTCCGTGACATTCAATTGCTTAGTCTCATTGTAGTTGGACAGCTTCCAGATATGAGCCACAATCAACAGACCCAAAATTACCAAGTGCTGCAAATGATTCACAAAACAATCAAGCGAATGTATTAAGAACTGAGATGAATACTCACCACAACCAGCACTTTGATGGAGCCCAGAAAGGCGCCCAGGCAGCCAATGACTGCTGCCAGGATGAGTGTGCCCGCTATCACCAATTGCACCAGCTTATCGATGTCGATGTGCTCCGCAGAGCCCTCCTCCAATTTGTAGAGCAACTCATAGGCGCCAGCCAAAGCGGCAAGGGAGCCGATAATCTGTTGAAAAAAAAGAAGAAAAGCACAGGGATTAATGTTCTGTGAATTAACTACGTCACAGAGCATAAAAAACAATATATGAAAAAATAATAACAAATACTACAAATAAATAAAATTTAATATGGACCACAAAAAGCCAAAGGAAATAACAACAAATACGTAAAATTACTTTCGACTTTATTTTTAAATGGCAAGCATATATATATATATAAACACACACACACACACACACACTGATGAGTTAAGTTGAATGTGCGAAAATTTAGGCAAGACACAGCAATAATTAAAAATAAGTAAAGTGACATGTAGTCTGGCAGAATGGAAGCAGGAGATTTGTTTGCTGCCAAATTGGCCGTATACAAAATTACATTAAACAATTAAAGAAATTTTAATGAATTGTTTGATCGGATGGGGTAATTAAATGAGGTGCATTCAAACATTAATCATACGCCATGTGAGTCAACTTATTATTTCAAAATACACGACAAAACATATAAAATAATCAAAAGTGTCTCACACATAAGACAACAACTTGTCAGCCAAGTAATTATGTATCAGAAATTATGTATATGAAAACAAAATTTTCTTTGTGATGCATAAATTACTCATACTTACGTATGTAGGAAAAGTGAATTCGCTGTGATTTGACAAAACTCACCAAGGTAAACGTATTGAAAACCACCGCTGTCCATTGCAGACACACCTGCACTGTGGGCATACTGTTGAGATTACTTTGAATATTGTTAGTGTACTAAAATTATGACAACAGATATTTATATTATTTTTTTATATGCCATTCGCTCTTGTTTCAGTCTCCAACGTTTGCCGACTGAAACGCGCGCTTCTCGTGCCCGAAACTGTTAATGTTTTTTGGCTGCTGTTTCTGCTAAGAGAACTCAACTCGTTCAACTTGAAGAAAAACTGCGAAATGTTTACAAATCCGCTGAGTGGTTGCCGCCTGCTCGGGACAGTCGGGCCGACGGACGGAAGGGCGGTTGGTCGTTACTCAAGAGACATCATCCCCCTCCCTCCGCGCAACAGGCAGCTCGATAGGCAGGCAACAGGCGGCAGCAGACATCCGACATCGGACGGGCCCAAAAGTTTCCCATGTATTTTTATATGCGTCTTAATAGGCAGCTATATATTTATCTATCTATCTACTTATCTGCTTATTCGATACGTACGATTTATAAGTAGTTTGTGAAAATCGATGCACAAATAGAAATGGAAAATTTATGGCATTTCCATTGTACGAGTATCCGACAAACTCGTATTGACCATCTGATCGTATCAATTAAGAAAGTGCCTTAAAGTGTTTTATATTTGTTTACAACAGTTTTGCACAATTTATTTTGTAAAATGCCAACACTTAGGGATACTACGTTTAAGTATTCTTAATTTAATTTTTTATGATCGCGCTCTTTTACGGCCAAGTGACTAATTGGCAAACCTTTCAAAAACGCTCTCGCCGCAATTTATTTCGTACTGTGATGCCCAGGTGGGTGGCCGAGATCAGGGCGCAAAGCTGTGAGAAGTATGGACAGAACAGAACAGAAGAGAATTGATTTTAGAATATTTGGAATATCTATTCTTGGATTCCCTAAGCCAGCCATAAATTATGAGCAATCCGTCAAGGTCACTTGCCTCCACCACAAGCAGCAGCCATTTTATGATCAGTCCGTTATTGACATTGTCCGTGGCATGTGCCTCGACAGCCTCCACGCAACCCCCGCTAAACAGTTGACTATATATTCGCTCCTGGTTTCTGTAACAGCTCAGCGGATAGGCGCCTCCTTGCAGAATATAATCCTGTGGTCCGCTCTTGCCACAGCAGGCATACTGCAAGGATAAAATATTAATAAGTGGGAACAAAAGTCATTCAAATATTACTTTTTGCTCCAGGTATTCAATGCGTTCAATGCTACGTCGCTGATCCGCCCAGAGAGCGAGGAAATCGGTGCGAGCTCGCTGCACATAGTCCGTGGAGTGGGCGGCGGCAATGATATAGATTTGCAGACTGATCAGTATCAACATGCAGGTGACAAACTGAAAATAACATGCTCGCAATGAAAGAGGAAATCATTCGTGGAACCATCTTCCAACTTACGCTCCAAATGAGTCCCAAGGAGACGCGTCCGGCCGCAAAGCAGCCCAGGAAAGAGCTAAGCACCACAAAAGAGCCCACAAATATCTGCACCACAATTGCAATGTGCTCGAAGGTGCCCGGCGAGGAGCTGTTCAGCTCGAACACTGACAGCGCAATTAACGTCACGCCAATTAGCTGTCAATGAGCAGTGCCAATTGAGTATAATCATAAATATTACGCATACGCACCGACAGCAGAACATTCAGAATGATGAGTAGGGTCTTCAGGAAGGATATGCGACAGCCCATGTTTCCAGCTCTATAAACCGAAAAGGCAACCAATCGATAGTGCGTCCAATTGCGCTTTATTAAAGTTCCTTGGCTCGCCTTCTTACTTTGCTGCGCAGTTAAGAAATCCACAAAATGAAATAATAAACACGCTAGCACTATTTCAGCCCTTTTGCCCTACACGTTGAATTGCGACTAAACGACGCGCTTCTATTTTGAAATTATGGCGCTCCAAAAGGCCCCCAGACATTCAGCTAGCCGTTGTGAATTGGTGGCTTCTCACAAGAAATCCACGTTCCAACTGTGGTGCTCGTTGTTGTTGTTGTTTTGATTATACCCTGTATCAATTAAAGTTTGCAACATGGGAATAATCACGTGTGTAAAAGTGCAGAAGGCGACATCTTTAATGTGATTTCTAACTGTTCAAATAACTGTTACACTTCAGCAAACCATTAAAAATTTAATATTAACTATACGCAAACCATTTTATAATTCCTCCCTTGTGATTTTTTACTTCTAAATCTTTTATTAATCTAATAATATTGAATCAATTGTAATATTTGCATACTCCTGACTTAACTTTTTCTCATTTTTTCAATCTTTGACCTAGAATTTATCAGGCCTATTCCGGTTTTTACATTCGGTAAGATTTTGCGGAAGTGAAATTCTTTAATCTGCTCTAATATTTTTTCGACAAAATTCTGCGGATTGATATCACTTTGAGTGGATGAGTTTAAGTCCGATAAAGTGAAAAACGATCTTTTTTAATTACTTAGCCTAAATGCTAAGTAAATAAATGCATTTCACAAAATGCTATAAAATAAAAAGTGAAAACCGGAACAGGCCTGTATATTAATTTAAACTATTAATTTATAATTTTATTTTGAGTTTCATTGTTTAAATTAATTTACTAAATGGCAACTGCTCTTAGTCGTCAGCTGTGTTATGCAGGGTATCTTGCAGTCAACCACCTTAGACTAGGTCAGACTTACTTGTTGGGCTATTGTATCTGCTTGGCGGTCATAACATTTGTGGGTGGTATGATGTCACGACGCGTCGTCGCCAAAGCTTTTCGCATTTCCGTTCTGCTCTGCCTCAAAAGGAGCTTTTACTCGAAGTTCATACAGTGCGCAGCAAAAATCCATTACATATTTAATCAATCAGTGATAAGGAACAGGATATAGGACATTAATGAGAATGAGGAAAGCAGAGTAGTTTTGAAATAGCTTTGACTTTAATGTGAGAGTATTTAGATATAGTTCGAGTATTACATCAATTCATTCTGAAAAAATGTTTTCATACATCGCAATTTTCTCGCTATCTATTGCTCTAATTCGTGGAGATGGCGACTTCTCAGTGATACTGAGTCCCAGCTCGGTAGCATTCACGGGGAATGATCAATTGGAGAGCTCCTATATTGGTGACGTGCTCCTGGCTGCACTGGGCAATGCCGTCATTGGATCAATCTCCTGGCCCGGCCTGACTATCAAAGATCCCTTTAGCTTGGCCCAGACATCGTTGATTATCATCCAAGTGCGGGGAATATACCATCTGTTAACACCGCCTGATTCAAGGATCTATGGATTCACTGGCTCAGATGACGAAGACTCGCTAAACTATCTGGTCAGTCAGTTGCCGTTTGCTTATGATATCAACTTTGTAAATCACAAGCATGGAGTGGCCGAGTTCTTGGCCTGCTTTGGCACCACCGATGCACCCATTGTGCAGCCCATTGAGTATCTACAACCCAACCAATACTGGAGCCACAAGCACTTTCTTGACCAACTCGGACTAATCAATCTGGCCGCCCAGCACTTGGATCTCGTATTAAAGCCCTCCCATGCTTTAATCTTTCGCCTGTCGCTGGATCGGATCGCCAGGGTTGCCAAATATGCACCCATAATTGAGGCTAAAACCCTGATCGCAGCCACCGTTCAAAACCTGCTGAATGTTGTTAAGGATCGCAATGAGTCCGTGCTTTTGGTGCAAATCACAAACAAGCATTCATCCCCAGTGCTGACCAAAACTCAATCCAAAGTCCAGGGCTCTATTAATCCCTTTCAAAAGATAATCACAGATCTTCAATTCCCGGTCATAACGAATCTTGTGCTCTGGTTCACCTTGGCCTTTGCCATTTCGGTTACGGTCATATGCTATGCGATTGCCACAATTGATCCCGGCAGAGATTCAGTCATCTATCGCGTTAGCGCCATCAAAGACTTGTCAAAGAAGAGGTTCTGATACTCACAATTGTTCTTAAGAAATTGATTCAATAAATGTGACATACTCTTCTATAACCCATTTTTAATAGTTACAGGGTACAAAATTGCCGTTAGCAAAGGAATTTTACTGAATACCTTTAGCTGAGTTCATCAGTCTACATATTCACTATTCTACGTGCCCTGTTTACGGATTAGCCAACCCTCGTGTCTGGCCGAATCTCATGCCAAAAACAAAACTGAAATATGACAAACACAAAAACTAAATATATGTATGTGTTTATGTCTATAAGATAGGCAGATGAGCAACAAGTTGTCTGGCAGTCTTTTTGTTCTTTTGGGCCATGAGTACGTGACGTAGCTCTATTTATAATCAAGCAAAAGCTTAGCAGTAAATAGGAGCCCTACCTGAGGGCGACCTCGTACCACACGTGGTATGCGTAATATGCAATAGAATTTCAAACACATTTAGACAGACACACACAGATTTAGTTTTATTGGCTTTATAAATAGTAAGAGCTACTCGTACATTAATTAACTAGCTTATGTTTCAGCAATTGAAGTAAAATGTTCGCCAAGTTTGAACTTTATATTATAGTTTGTATATTATAATTTTTGGTTAGAAACTATCATTTAAATACTTTGAATCATCCTTCCCACACCCAGCTTTGTACTTGAGGCGTCGCTGTCGTTAGCTGCCCATTAAAATTGCATGCGCCTCTGTTTATTGCGGAAACTGATGCCCAGGAATACAGCACTGACGAAGCAAAGCAGCTGCAAATATTCCCGCAGTTAATTGAATTGGAAATGACTGTTTGTTGCATTGATAATAACTTACCTTGAAGGCCACCAGGCCCCAGGATACAATTAAGAAGCGTCGCTTGTCACTATCGTACTGACTCTGCACCTCCTCGATGCAGCCCTTGAGGAACAGATGATCCGGCACTTGCTGCAGATCGGCATAGCAGCTGGGCGGTATGACCTGATTGAGATGCACATAGTCCTGAGCACTTGTCTTGCCACAGCACTCGAATTTCTGTTGCAGTTCGTCCATGTTGTTGGCCAGCCAGGCAACGTCAACAGTTTTCTGGCCACTCGCCACGTCCATTGGAGCCACAAACATGAATATATTCACAATTTGCAGTATGATCAGCAGAAGCAGAAACACAGCAAACTATGAATGCAGATCAAATCTGTTATGCATCTACTTATTAATATAAAAGGCAATGACCTACCGTTGCGGTTAGACAGATCGACTCTCGTATGGCTGCATATATGCCCACAATGGCCATCAGCAGAATCAGGCCGCTGAACACGTAGCTGGCGATAGCAAACTCCACCTCCTCCGTATCCGAATAATAAGCTATCCAGGCGATGGCTCCAAATGCCAAAAGCTGAAAATTGCAACGGAAATGCAAGTGGAAATTCACAAATGCCACTCATTTGTATGACAATCAACAATAAACAATAAACGATAACAATGTTCAGCACATCGAGAATTGAATGCAATTTAAATATATATAGTATGTATATATGAATATATATGAATATCTTATTAATTTAGCCTCTCCAAATGATCTAGTTTATGGCACAAATCCAGAGCTTTTATTAAATGGGTTTCATTCTATGGCCTGTCAATGGCTGCGTTACTTTTATAGCTTCCACACATATAAGGGTGGTGCTGATGCCAAAACACCCCATCCGCTATCGGGGGTTTGAGTTCGGTTTGGATTTCAGGACATTCAATATAGGTCAAACTGCAAGTAAGTAGTATGGCATGACATCATCGAGCAGCCAGAAACTGGTAGAATTCCTTAGTGTTTCCTGCAAGTAAGTTACTTGATTCCCGGGACAGTCAAAACAAAACAAGAACGGAAGGTGTAAACATGTTTGCCATGGTTACAAGTCGGGGCTGTTGAGAGGGATGGAGGAGTGCTGACCTGTCGACGACGTGGCCATAGTGTGTGAAACTGACAAATGACAAAATATTAAAAATACAACATGGCCAGATATAAGTGAGGGGAACAAAACTGACAACAACGGGGCCATGTGCATGAGAATATTTGAATATATATATTTCTTGGCTCTTGCAGAACTTCTGTATAAAAGAAAATTATTTGATGAAACCTCTAAATTGCCGTTATACTTGTTTCAAAAATGATTTTCGTTGGCCATTTTGAATTGGCTTCGGTTGTGTGACGCCGTATGACATCACGCTTGCAAGTGGGCTTATTTCCTTTTCCAAATTAAATGCAACAACAACAAAGTCAATGTTAATACATATTTAAATTACATATTCTCGATTTGCATATGTACATAAAATAGAATTTGCTAGATATCCATATATGTATGGGCAACTTACCGCCAAAATGGCATTCAGCGAGATTGAGATAATTTTAACGACGGTTGTGGCGCAACCCATTTTCGAAATTCACTTTGACGATCTGAAAATTGAAGAATCATTAGCTAAAACTGAACATGCACACTCGGAACCATTTTTTAAATAATTTTTTATATAGTGAAATAATTTCAGTAAATTGCAGGAAGTGTGCACTCAGATTACTTTTAATTACTCGAAATTGAATTGTATATGGGTTCGTTTCGAACGTAATATGTTCATAATTAGCTACAAAGCCCTGCAAAGCACAGATATGAGTATCACAGCACAAAGTTTCTTAACCTTTTGACTTCCAACAATAAAGAAAGCTTGTTTATTTTTTGTCTTAAATAACAAAATAAATGGACGCAGTCCGTTGCCCCTTTTTGAATATATGTTCTCAGTAGAATCCGTTTCCGAAACTTGCACGTTCTGCGTTTGCTTGCAAACTGAATCCAAACAAACAAAAAATATTGTTATTTTGTTCATTGAATGCGACTGAGGCACTCACACACACACTCACACATGCTCAGAAGACACCCCACACACAGATGCAAACAGAGAGTAATCGAGAGAGCGAGAGAGAGTAAGACCAAGAGGAAAAGAGAGTTAATGCGCTCGCGCATATTAACGCTCCAAACAATGACGTCACTCTCAATACCCTCCCCCTTACGATACGTCATATTGTCAGGCGTAACAAGTTTTACATTTTATCTCAGCAGTTAGTTCTCAGTTTATTAACCTGATTTAATCGAGTCGATAAGGTGATAAGTTGTAAATTAATTTATACGGTACATTATCAGATGAGGTTTGATATTTAAATATAAAAATCAATATTCATTTCTAATTAACAGTTTTTGATTGATTCGTCTGGCATGAAACTTTGTCGGCTATTGGAAATGTAAACAGAAAATATTTATAATTTTACAAATTGTACAATATATGAAATACACTTTTGATAATATATCCATATCTGATAATTTACAGAATAAAGAATTAATATTGTTTACCTTAAAAAGATGTATACTTAGTTGAATTTATAGTGTTGCATTTGTACATACATACAATACTAATATTTTCGGAAGAAGAACCAATGAAGTACTTACTATAATTATCTTCTGTTTAAATATTCCTTATTTTATTTAAATATTCTTCTGTCAAATATTTTCATGATTAATTTTATTACAGCCTCTGTATAGGAAATTACATCAAGTGAGTAACTTGGTTTCTCGGAAATCAACGTCAGTGATTAAAGCTTCTGATGAATCTCTGTGCAGCTAACATGCACTGATAATAACTTGTAGTATAGAGCTGCCACATTCAAGTCCAATTTCACTTTTAATGCCCTCTCTTTCTGCCTCTCTCTATCCCTCTTTGCAATGTGAATATCGTGGATCAAGCTCTGGCACATTGCCCGATGCTGTGCAGCTGGTCGGCGTGACCGCAGAAAGCTCATTAAGCGTGTCGTCATTAGAGCTTAACTGTGTTTGAGTATAGGTTGAATATCAACTCCCACGCTTCGATTTGTTCGCCTAATTGATTTCGAGAGCTTTCGAAATTTGAGTCATTCAGATGAGCATTCACAAAAAAAAGAAATACATAAGACAATATTGTTTATATTCGAGATAAATTATATTTTAGGCACTGGGTTTGCTTGGCAAGGGAACGCAATTGGATCCATGTTCAGCCTAAAGTGGCAAAGGTACATTGGTGACACTTAAGATGAGGTACGAGTGCAAGTCTGACTAAAAGTTAGAGCTTATTCGATACTGCATTCTAATAGTTGTAGCGGCGCCTGCGATTCGAATAATGTATGGCCAGTATGATGGCTAGCGCCAATATTATCAGCTGAAAATAGACAAATTGCAAATGGTTAATGCAAATCCTCCAGACACACAGCGGGTGGTCGTTCCCAGCAGCGACTTACATCGAATCCCAGCAGTCCCCATTCGCAGTATCGCGTTGTTGTGGCCTCATCAGCAAAGGCCTTCTCGACACTGGTCAGACAGCCTTCGTTGTAGACGTTCAATGGATTCACACAGTTGTTGCTCCTGCAACAGCTCGAGGGCACAGTATCGTTGCGATGGCCAATGGTAAAATAGTCACCAGCTCCATAGCGTCCACAGCAAGTGTACTACAATACACAAACAAGTTAACTGAAACTTAGCCAAAGTGCCAACCTCCAACACTTACCGTCTTCTGTATCAGATCCATGCTGCCCGGCCTGGTCAGCTCTTGTTGCCAATGATCCTCCACCGTTTGCACCGCATACCTCTTGAACGTATCTCGGGTATTGAACAAGATGACGACGACTATCAGAACTAGCAGCACCAACAGCAGCGTCACATACTATTAATTGCATTAAAGTTTAGCTCTTGATTTATCTGATGAATTGGTAAGTAGCTACGAGTACATACCGTCCACAGCATGCGAGATGATTCACGGATGGCGCCAAAACATCCAAACATCGATATGAGCAGTATAACGCCGCCCAGTACCATAATGGCAATTGCATACTTCTCAGGCATCGCCCCCAAGCCAAGGCCGCCAAACACTATGACAACAATGCCAAGGATCTGAAATATTCAGTTTTATTAATTACAATATTACTATTATTATAAACAATTCATGGAGGCTTGGTGAAATAAAGATAGTTTTATTATCAAAAAGAAAAACCAGAAAAAGCACAAATTAGATCCTTATTTTAGATAACATTAAAAACATCAACCAAACATACATTTTAATTGTAATATGCCACAAAAAACTCTTTCTTTTAATTTTTCATAACAAATAACAGCTCACTATGGTAAAAAAAAGTCCGATATTTTAGCATTAATTCAAATTTTGTTTTGTTCAGTATCTTAAAAATTTTTTTATTTCTTAAATCGAAAAACTCCAAAGCAAATATAAATATTTTTTTTAGATTTTTCGGGACTACCCTTAATATTTTAAGCGCTCTCAAAGTCAGCTTATTGAAAGTGCAATATGAACTGAAAAAGTGCGGGAAAAATAATTGCAACTTTCAGAGCCAATTGTGTTTGTTTCTTAAGCATAATAAAAATGGCTTAGTATGAATAAAGTTGATAAAGGTATTTAAAAAACGGTAGTAGTATAGATTTTTAGAATTTGTGTTTTATTGTGCAACTGTCCAATGTGTTGTTTACTATATGTGTATTTTTGCTAAAAACTGACATATGTATGTGTTCCTGTTCTGAGAAGCTCTATATGTATTAGTAAAGCACAAAACTGCACTAGAGTTTTGCGTAAAGATTATTAACTAAGCCATCTAGAATCAGATGTTAATAATCCTTTTTGTTCGATTTTGTTGCTTTCCGTGAAAAACGACATGTTGTAGGTGTGAATTTTGGCTGAAAATCGGATTTTTCTCAGATTAAGATGGGGAGCGAGGTGAAAACGTGGTCAAATTAAAAACAAACTAAATTGTAAATTCTACTTTAGTCTAATTAGCAAACATACAAAGCTTAAAATAAATTGCTTTATATTGAAGCCTAAAATTTCTTAGTTGGGAAGGAAGGGGGATGAAACAAGGTCCAATGGAATAACAACCAAAATTATATATTTTTGAATATTATAACTAAGCTTCGTGTCAAATTTCAAGCCTCTAGCTATATAATATTTAGATTTTTTATAATTTTTTTTCAATTTTTCGCATAGTCGTATGGGGAGGGGGATGTAAAGACGTGGTCCAATTAAAAAAAAAAAAAATGCAAACTTCTAAATCAGCCTAATTAAAGTTCATGCCAAATTTCAAGTCTCTATCTTTATATTTAGAGTTTATGCCAAAATATCGGGTTTTTTACCATAGTGCAGCTGTGTAAATTCTCATTTGAATCATCCACGAATGGGGGGCGTATATTTAGCAGCACGCCCCTTTCTACTATCTGATGACTTCACATGCTTAACAAAATTAACTTTATATATTCCTTCAAGTAGAATTTAATAAAATAATGATTTTAAAAATATAAAAGTGATTTGTCAGGTGCAACTTTCTGATGTCATCGACAAGTCTAAAACTTCTTTAGTATACGTTTAGCCCCAATTAAGTTAACAGTTCCTATTGTGAAATATGAAACATGAGAGCATTAAATTTGTAAGGCCGACTGTCACCGTGTATAAGAAAAAACTGAAAAACCTTTAGCTGCTTTCAACGCCAGGTGTTGACATTGTCATTGGTGTCTTGTGTGTATGTTTTCTAATCCGGTTTCTAAATTGTTTCTTAATTATTATACTAAATCTAAAGGCATGACGTCGTGGTCGTTCGCTGTTTGTGTTGTTAACAATGAAGCTTTCCACGCGGCTCAAGGAATGCAAAAAGCCACAGACAATAGACACAGATACTCACACACACGCATACTGTAGAAGATTGTTGGCTGGATGTGTGAATGTATGAGTGTCTTTGACTAGCAATAATAGTCGTGAACTAAGCACGCATATGTACGAGTTTACTCATACAAGATGATATCATCTGCCGCCTGCTAGAGCTAAAAAAAGGTTCTGTTCGAAGCACATTTGCGAGCGTATGTGAAATATTAAAAAAAAAAGCAAATGCAATTTCGAATAACTTCGGACAAGATATGAGACTCCCATATGGTAAATTTCAGTATTTCGAAATATTCAAAACTTACCGCCCATAATGCATTGAAGAGGAACAATGAATATTTAATGGTGCCCGTTGCGCAGCCCATTTTTCAACAATGTATGTTTTTCAAATTTGTTGAATTTATTATATAGTATGTAAATAATTGTAATTGTTGGCACTTGACACGTGCAACAGCTTGTACAGGCTGGAAAACAATAACAACAACAAATGCTGGCAAAGTACTTGGGATCTCACGAGTCGTTTGTCTATTTTGAAATCGAGCGGAGAACTACGAGTGTAGAGAGCTATAATGCTAGAGCGGACACGGTCACGAACGAACTGAAACTGAAACAGAAAACACAGACAGAAACTGAAACTGAAACTGAGGCCAAATCCGAAGCTGTCGGCGGCGAGCAGCGTTTGCATTTGGCGCTCTATACAACCACAGCAACACAGCACCACAAGCAACCGCACCGCACCACAGCCAAACAAACAAAAAGACAGTAAACAAACATGAAAAGCAAAGGCAAAAAAGCCAAAATCAAAAGTCAATGTATGTATACCAAAGCCCCAACGATGTCGGAAGCCAAACAAACAAACAAATAAACAGCCGGGCGGTCTACTCCAGTCGGAGAGCCAACGACTGAATGACGGAATGACTGAGTGACTGAGTGACTGGATGACTGAGTGAATGAATAACTGAGCGCGCTCCAAAGTGGTGTACTTGGGATTTAGGTCTAGGGGCCGCGTCTGGTTCTAAATGGACTCTGGCGCTACCTCTCAAATGCGCCAGATGTTAGCAGCCCGAGAGAATGAGAGTCTCTATAGTCGATCATTTCTCCCTCTCCGGAAACTAATGCGTTGCGATTATCGAACTCATATTGCGTCATGATTGAGTGGCTCTGGGACGGAGGAATGACGCCAGCCCAATAGATAGTTTTCTAATTGATAGACCCACAGCTAGACTTGATTAACAATTTATTTTGTAAAATGTTGACAAATTGTATTGTACATAAACATAAATTTCGATTTTGAGTATTTGGAAAATATTGATTAAAAATCAGTTCGTTTTAATAATGATAAGAGTATCTTTGGCGTTCCTTGCGAAAACGTCGCGCTAAATAAAATGAACAGAAGCACAGCAGAGCCTGGAATGATATCATATTGATGTATTAGTAATACCAGCAATCATAGGATAATATAGACATACCGTGATGCCGCATGATCCCCATTTGCTGATGTCCACGTAGTTGAAGAATCTGAGAAACTCATCAGCAGCTGCAGATAGACAGCCTGTTGCATGGAAGGGAATACTCTGCTTTTCTTCGGGATAACAACTCTTTGGTAGTGTTGGACGTCCAATGCTTACGTAATCATCTGGTCCATTACGTCCACAGCACTCGTACTGAAAGAATCGAATTGTAGATACATATAGTAGGTATTCTTTCAAATGATAGTCTTCTAGCCTTCTCACTTACCGTTCGCTGTATCTTGTCCATGGCGCCTGGTTTGATCACCTCCAGGTTCCAATTGGCATCCACATCTTCGACAGCAAACTGCTTTATGTAATCCTCATCAAAGTTCTTTCCAAACAAGCCCAACAATTGCACAATAAGCAATGCAAACAATATGAATCCATACTGCGCTTGTATAAGAATATATGTATATGGATGTGGTTAGCTGTCAGCTTCTGTTGTTGGGAGTTGTTTATCAAGTTCACTCACCGTTGTGGTCAAACAGACACTCTCCTGGCAGATGCCACAGCAGCCGATAATAGATGAGACAAACACAATCCCGCCTATCACATACAGATAGGTAATGTAAACCGTTGGTGCTTGTTGCAGACTCAATGTAGCTAGACTTATTATCAGCAGGCCAAAGAGCTGCAATCAAAAAAATTGAGATATGATAATCTATATGCATTCTGTTTTTCTGTTTCAAAAGTTATTTATAAATTGCATGACTCAGATAAAGATGTAATTGCATATTTCATAGCAAATACGGTTCTTTTAAAATTCTTAACTCTTAAATATTTCTAGTTTTTATTTGCATTATTAATAACTAATAAAAGCAGAACTCTTAACGAATCATTTAATAAACATTCAAAGCATTCATACAAAATTTCCTGGAATTTATGCAAAATCCTAAAGTTTTCTATCGTTTTCAATCAATCAAAAGAAATATAAAAATATAATTATAAAACATAATAGAAACAATTCATTTTAACCATAAACACTTAATTACAAATTGATAATGGTAACTCTAAAATATTGTGCGTATTAGGGCACATCACAAAATCTTCTCATTGAACACATTTCATTTATCAATAAAGTATGTTTTTTTGTCCAAGTTAATCTTAAGCGATTCTCGCAGAGTTCAAATAAAACATATGCATACATATGTATATTTTAGTATAAACATAAACATATCCGGCTATTCCATAGATTAATCTGTAAATTCTCTAGTCTAAACCGGCTATATATGTGTTATTAAATATTTTATTTCGTACACGTTTGCACAAATTTGTTAACAATTTTAATACTCAATGTATTCACGTTCGTACTTCAAAGCGACATTGCATGTATGTATCTATCTTTCTCTATATATAAATATGAATATATGAATCTACGTTGAGATATGTAGAATATTATGTATATTCTTTAACTGTTATTCTCTCGATAAACACTGATTTAGTTAGATAGAAAACTTACCGCAAAGACTGTGTTTAGAATGTTGAGGAAGCACTTAAAGCAACCGGATGTACAGCCCATGTTGACTACCGATTGAGAGGCGCTGACAGAATTAATTGGTGTATATAACACAACCGATCGGATCGGCGCTGATCGTCGAAATGATGTGAGCCCGAGTGACGAGAGCCGTTGGAAGCGTAAATCGTGCGGATTTTGGGAATTTGCCAGTGCTGTTAAGGTGCTGGAATTTGGTTTATTTGCCGATTCAAACAATCAACAGAGTAACGTATTCGTATTGTTTTTATTTAAAAATCATAAATTTACTAATTTGACTATTTGGTTTGGCATTGCCAAGTATCGACTAAATTGGACTAAGTAGTAAATATCTATAACTGCCGATTTAATTCTCATTAATGGGAGTCTCGTCGTCCTTTGTCTTGATCAACTTGCGTGCCTTGCCCATGAAATACGCAGAGAACAGGCCCAATATCTGAAATAAGACATTAATTTAAAGTTGTATTATATTATGATGGTATTTAATATTAATCGAATCGTACCTCAAGCGCGAATATGGCAATGCAAGTGTAGTAATTGATTTCTGCCTGTAGCAGTAAAAGACGTGGCGCCTTTGTGGCACAACCTTCATCATTGATATTAGAGGGCTTGGTGCAGTCAGCTGAATAGCAGCAGCTTCCGGGCAATGCACCCTGTTCCGTGGCCAGATAGTCCTGGGGCCCGTCTAGGCCACAGCAACGGAACAGGCTGTGGATGGGCTGCATGGTATCATCATGAATCGACTTCTCGTCAAATAAACGCTTCACACGATCCTCAAACTGGCGCAGCAATTGTCCCTGCATCGACGAATAGGTAAAAAAGTATGTGGCCAACAC
This sequence comes from Drosophila suboccidentalis, assembly GCA_037043435.1. Lineage (NCBI taxonomy): Eukaryota > Metazoa > Arthropoda > Insecta > Diptera > Drosophilidae > Drosophila > Drosophila suboccidentalis. The sequence continues at coordinate 18,623 of JBAMBK010002117.1, read as the reverse complement.
AGTCATCACCAATGTGGTGCTGATCAGGTACTGTAAGATATTTCGATTGGATGAGACGTGACAAGGATACTTTTGTTAGGCACTTACGTAAATGGAGTACTTGTAAGACTCCTTAAGTGACACATACACGCCCAGAAAGGCGGCGGCAAAGACTGCTGCACCACAAAGAGCCGACGCATAGCCACCATAGATGGAGGAGGCAGAGCCCCAGGTGACAACGCCACACGAGAAGAAAAATATGTTAAGAGCCTGTTAATATGAGAATGAAAATAATTTATTCGAAATGCAAAAATCATTTGGACAGAACGTGGCCTAGACCCCAACGCTAAAAATATTGACAACATAAACAGTCACAGCAATAACCTTAGCAATAATTACTATGAAAAGCGATTCACATATTACGTATACCACACGTACGCCAAACGACGGCGAAAGTAAACAATCGGATTTAAATAGCAATTGATTGCCAACTGCTGACAGCTGTTCATGGCTCTGATAAATTTCCTATAAACACAAAATTCGCCTGCACATTCAGAATATCGATTATTTCTCTTATGCTGCAAGTTGTCTGTGCGGAAGCACTCGAAAGCTTTGGCTACGTTCTGTCTGGGAAGTCGGTAAGGAGGTCAGTCAACGTCCTCTGGGGACCTGACTTGGTCAACGACTTCAAGTGAACTTACCGAAATTAGAATGCATGTTGTGAGCAGTGCATATTTCCACGGTGTTATGGCAAATGTCTTCTCCATGTTTCGGAACTATTGGAAATAAACTTTCGGAACTATTGGAAATAAATAAGTATAATAACAACAACGTGTAAGACGCGCCCCTCGTACAAACTTTGTGTTTACCAATCTGGGAAATATTTTCACACTTACGACTAATTTTCACTGCTTGCAAGTTAATTTGTATTGCCTTGCTTTAGGCCCAATTGCAACTAGTATGGCTGTTATGACACTGACAGTGAACCTCGCTCTTATGCTGCGGGGAGTGGCATTGTTTATGCGGCACAAACTAAGCCAAGTACGGACGTGGCAGCGTCACTTATGGCTCGAATGCTGGCACTCAACTGACAGCACTCACGGTTTAAGTTTCAGTCTCAGTTGGAAAAGCCGACGCCGGCGCAGGCGCTTTGAATGCAATATACAGGGTGTCACACATTGAATCGCGTAGCACAATATAACACTTAACAAGCGGAAAAGGCTATAGTCGAGCTCCCGACTTTAGGATACCCGTTACTTATTTAAATTAATTTAAAATATTTTTTATTGCGTGCTTTTAGGCACTTACATTGCTTAAAACTTAAAACAGCCATTACCATTTTTCTATTTGTCCGATCTTGTTGCGTTTAAGTAGGGTGATAGCTTAAATTAATAGATAACATTAATTACCAAAAAAAAAGTGATATTCTTGAAAATTTTTATTATTTGTTGGAAATAAGTGCCAAAAAGTAAGTAAATTTTTACCAATGTTCTATTTTTTATGGAAAAAAACTAACTGTACTCTATCGTATTCAAATCGACCAAAACATACATCGTCTGGGGAATATCATTCTGAATCAGGATCAGAAATAAAATTTTGCCCAAAGGACTTCAATTTAGCAATGAGTGCAATAACACGCGCACAGTTTTTCCAGGTTTGGTCAAGCACCTTAAAAACCGTTAAGCTTAACTCACTCCTAGAGCACGCAGCGATGATTTTTGGCAATGGTATGGATTATATAAAGTTAAAGATGCACTTATCAAACATGTGCCATGAATTTGAGTCGAGGTAGAGTAAATCTAAGAGAGATATATCCAGATTTATTACCAAAAATGCAAGTTGGCTTCAGGGCACAATAAAAGACGTTGATGATAAGATTGAAGTCCCGCCTTTAACCTCATACCGTCAAATTATAATCTTATGGTCTATCTAGTGACGAAAGTTAAGATTCGAGATTAAGATTTTGAATAAATTTGCAAAAAAAAACTTTTCCCAGCCCTTTATCAACTTGAAGTTTTTTTTTTTTAATTTAAAAAATTGTGAAAACTATAACAATTTATTTTTTCTTTCAATAAACTATTTATCTTTGCAACAAAACCATTTTTTAGTTTTTTCGGCCAATAATTTTGAAGTTAAAAGCAAAAGCATGAGTATATAAGAAAAATATTCAATTTGAAGAAAAAAATTTTTTTTTTTATTATTAATTTTAAAAAAATATTTTTTAGTTGGTTTAAATTTTTTACGCCCTTTAAACTGCCACGCCCACTTTAAATTTTAGAACAAAAATTTATTTGGGGATATTCGAACATTCACTCCAAATTTCAAGTCGATAGCTTCAAAATAACGACTGCTATTGAATTAAGTCCCCCTAGATTGGCAAAATCTTACACTGTGAGACGGGAAGGGGATCAGCAAAAATTTTAAAAACTTGACCTGCTCGGGGTTTAAAGAAGTCTGTGTGCCAAATTTGGTTGCTTAGCTCTTATAGTTTTATAGTCTTAAACTTAGAAAAAAAGAACTCTATAAGTCGAATATCCCCATTGCTCGAACATTTTCTTTGGATAATGGTGATTGGAGTTGGGGAAAATCGACTGTATAAGCATTCTTTTGCACTTTCGACCAATTCGTTTTTGGGAAACTATCAAGACCCAGGCTTACTTTGTTATTTTAAAGTCTATCAAAATCTTCAAGACTACAGGATATATTTTAAGTATTACTTCTGTTTATATTCCGATCTGCGTGTTAGGAAAGCAAGATTTTTCAACACATGAATAGATATCATTGTTTGTACAGAGAAAGGATCCTTCAATTAATATTACTTTTATTATAACATCCATGTGAAATTATGTGGATATAAAAACAATAAATCAAAGTACTATTATGTTTTATAAAGCAATTAAATATATGTGTATTTTAGTTAAGATAATACTTAAGTCTTAGTGTTTAAATTGTTTACATCCAGACAGCGTTGTTGCGTCGATCTTGGTTCTTTAGCCCGGTTAACAGCAGCCAACCAAGGGCGGCGCCCACAGCCTGTAAGAGAAATGGAGTTTAGCTACGATCAAGCAGTTGAAAAGAGAAACACACTTACCTCTCCCAAAATGAGCAGCCAACAGACAATCTTGAAAACCAATAGCCTGTCATCCAAGTACTCCACGAATTGGGACTTGCAGCCCACTGTGTAGACACTGGATCTGTCAATGCATTTTTGGTCGATGCAGCAGCTCTTGGGCACCGCATGATGAATGACCCCATAGTCCTCGAAGTTGTTGACACCACAGCAATGCAGCCAGTTCTCGTAAAACGACAATGCGCCGGTTTCATTGCGCTCAGCATCCCACAACTTATCAAAGCCCTCGTTGATGCTGCCCGAGATGCCATCCTGGGTGCCGTGCGATACCATGCTGAGAAACAGCAGCTGTGTCAGAATCAACAGCACCACAGCCACAATGTACTGCAAAAAGAATCATATTAGTTACTTGCAGTTAAGTTATAGATATAACTTTTAAACCTACTATCAAGAGTCGCCTAGGTGCTTCGTGTATGGCAGCCAAACAGCCAAAGATGGCAATGATTATTATGACGACGCCCAGGCCGATTATAAGACCGCCAGCGACATTCTCACCAATGCTAATCGTCGTGACATATGCTCTTAAAAGACAAAACAGATTGTTAACTATTTGAATTACATTAGATTATCCCATGGGCTTACAGAAAGAAGATGCCAAAACCAATCAGCACCAGTCCGAGCACCTGCAAAAATTGAAACAGGTGTATGAGTATGAAGTACACATACTTGTGTAGAAAAGATACTTTTACTTACCGCATACACAAAGTTGAGAAGAAGCAGCAGATGCTTCGCTGTAGTATCCGACAGGCCCATCTCGTTAGTGTTGTAGTGTTGTTGTTGCTGTGGCAATGCAACAATCGAAACTGAGACAACCGCCAACTGCCGAGATTGCTGCGGTGATCTAAAGGCGCAGCTGTCTCTCCGACTGGCTGACTGACTGACTGACTGACTCGGTGACTAACTGGCTGTTTGCTATTTAAATCAGCGAAAATGAGCTGAATGCATTAAATAGGTATTACGTATAAGGCAATAGCCAGTTTTGGACTGCGACTATACGTAAGTTCGTTTGTATCTGTCAGATACAAAAACCTCAGCTGGCTGACCGCTGCCTTTCAGTGGCGTGAATCAACTGATTCTGTCTGAATTTTGTTTCTGAAAATGCCCGTAGTACTACAAACAATATTCTATCCTCTACACACACTGTTTTTCATCTCATCCATTGATCTATGTATAACAGCGAACGGCACGAGAAAATCGAGAGCGTCGAATCGCCCACATCTCTGCTCTTATTGGGAAAAGCGAAGGCGCTTCTCCTCTCAGTATTCGAGTATGTGTGTGTGTGTGTTTTTGTTTTTCAATTTTATCTCTTGGCATTCTCGTTTCGTCTTGTTATTGTTTTTATACCAAAAAAAAAAGTAAATCTCAATCCTACTCATTTTATTTTCATATACATTTTGCTGTATTTAATATATTTATCTTGCAGTCAACAAGAAATTAGTCAATAGCAACAGGTTTATTTTATAGTTGTTGTTCTTGTAATGCGTATTTGTTAATGTTGTTGTTGTTGTGTTGTTGTTGTTGCGTGGGAAGTGGTTTACAGCGCCACAACACATTTTATTGAATTCGTTGCGTTGACATTGATATTTTTATCAATGAATGAACATAGTAAAATAATTCTTTGATTTTGTATTAAATTTACAATCACAATTGCACAAAAACTAACTAAGAATAAATATATAAGAATACCATAATACAGGATACAGTGTCAACAATTAAATGATAATTTAATTAATTAAAGTTTGACTAATTATAGAAACGCACGCGATCACGATGATTTCGTATACTATCCACCAAATAACAGGTAGCTACAGAGCCGACAAACTGCAAGAAACACAATAAAAACAATAAATAATGGCACCTTAATTAGCTAATTAATTGTTAAATAATATGGTTAGCTAGGTACGCACCTCAATAAATATTAACAGCCAGCTGAGCGTATGAAAATTGGCGGTCTTTTTGCTCACATATAACTTGAACTTGTTCTCACAGCCATCCACAAAGAGATTCATGGGATTCGTGCAGTCCCGTTCCAAGCAGCAACTGGAAGGAAGTTCCCTGTCCAAGATCATATAATCCTCGGCGCTGTTGCGGCCACAACAGTGAAGCTTATGTAAAAGAAATATGATTAAAGGTTGCATGAAAAAAGCTCAGAAAATTTAATATTTATACTTTGGCTTAACCAATTTAAATATGCTATAAATTTAAGTATTTAACTTTGATTTTAATTTCAATAAATAATTGTAAAATAATATAAACTTATTTATCTTTAGTACAATTAAATTATATTTTGGGCATTTTTAAAATAAATATGACACTTCAATAATATTGTACTGCATATATTCAAGTTAACTAATTAAGTTAATTTATTGAAATAAATATCAAATTAAATTTTAAAAACTTTTCAATTTAAATGTAGTATCGTGGGTAAAATCGATTCTATATACGAATGTCGAAAAATATTACTCAGAATACGAAAATTCGGAAAAATATTAGGAATCGAAAAATTAGGAATCCAAAATTACGAATCCGAAATTAGGAATACAGTTATTAGGAATCCAAAATTAGGAAGACAAAAGTTGGGAAAACCAAAATTGGAAAGACAAAAATTGGGAAAGAAAAATTAGGGAAACAAAAATTAGGAAAAGCCGGTTGTCTACCCTTTCATATTTTGATTGCTTTTTTTCGGGCCTATCTCCAATGACAGGAGAACCAAAGATACTTTTCCCAATTTTTTTTTCCTAATTTTTGTACTCTGAATATTTTTCTTAGTTGAAATTCCTAATTTGTTCTTCCCAATTTTGGATTCCTAAAATTTTATTCTTGGTACTTTTTTCTTCTATATTAAAATTCCTTAAAAAAGTTTCGGAATTCGTATGAGGTACCGTTAAAATCAAAGATCAACTTACCCACTCCTCATAGCTGTTGAGGGTACTGTTGCTCCTATATTGGGTATCCCACAGTTCTTCAAATGCCTGTCTCAGGCTTTCCGGCAATGCATCCCTGCTGGCCGCAAAACTACTGCTAAACATTATAAACTGTATGACTAAGAGCAGCAACAAAAGCACTGCGTACTGCAAAGACAACTCATTAGTTGGTTGGCAAACTATTGACGAGATATGACGTACACTAATTAGCATTTTTCTGCACTGCTTGACCAGGCCAACAGTGCCAAAGATGCTGGTCAGAACGATGACAACACCGAGTAGTATGCAGAGAATGGCTGCCAGTTTCTCGCCATGATCCACGGCATTTGGCTCCTCGGCGATCGTGTCCAGCAGCCAGGTGCCATACCAGATGAGCAAACAGCCATTAATCTATTTGGAAAATGGATTTCGGATTTGTTTTGAAATTCTTCCATCAATGTCACGTATATTTTTGGCTGCTCAGCTCATGGGGCTAAACTTACAGCATAGATCAAATTGATGACACACAGTATGTATCTCAGCAGACGTGTTGAACAGTACATTTTCGTTTAGATTACACTACACAACATAACACAGTATAATATGATGACACTTATAATTAGTTTGCGTTAATCGTTTCACACCAAAGCTACTCGAAACAAAATCAAATACTTTTTTGTTGCGGCACACCTTGAGCATCGGCAATGGTCGCACGGCAAATACTCGGACCGACTCATAATCTGATTTTGTTTGGCCGCATCTTGTTGCGACGTCGCTGTCAGTTGGACGATTAACCCACAAGTTCTTGTCGCCAGTCGACCAATGCAATAGCCAAGATACACAAATGTCTCAGAGAGTCGTCGTCTACTCGTTGAATACATAATGTCAATATCAAAGAAATGAAAACTCAGCACAAAGAATCAAAAATTAGCGTAAGGCGCCCACGCGCAAACAGAACACACATGTGGAGACCAATACAGATACAATTAAAGATACAGACACAGATACAGATACATCTACAGCTACAGCTACAGATACATATATAGATATGCATGCAGAAGAACGGAAACTGCGGGCTGCCAAGATTATGAGAGCCATCTCGTACTATTTGGTCAACAACGAAACAGAAACAATGATGTCAACAAACAATTTTGATCTTAGAACTGAATTTTCTGGCTATTTAGCATTGAAATTGCCCTTCAATGCAGCGGGTGGTCAGCGTCTGGAGACATAAATATTTAACTAAGCTGACGTTTTGATATGTTGTGCCCCTTCCCCTGATTCCGACTGATCATTAAAAACTGTGTGATTTATTAGGAATTTATATTGTAATTAATAAGTACAAATCTACATAGTTGCTTTATTGCTTGAAATGTTACAAATTGCATCGACCATAAAAAATTTGTTACTCATGGCAGGCACTATGAACAGTTTGAACAGTTTTGTGAGAAATCTTATCAAAAATAAATACATGCATATAAATATTGTATATAAAGTACGTAAGTAGACATCGAAATCGGCTTGAACACTGGTTTTTGTTTTGTTCCTTTTTTGGCAACCGTCGTTAAGCTCTCTTCGCTGACTCAGAATCGGAATCGGATGTTTCATTACTCTTATCAGTTTATCAGTTGCGTTTTTTCTTTTATTTATTTGTGTTGATGGATGAATATGAGGTAGACTAGCAATTGCCGCAATATTTGTTCTGGAAATTCGATTGCTTAGTGTACTGTAAGTACTTGCACAGTATTGAGAATTCTTTGGCCTTTCTTTTGAGTATGCGTTTAATGAAGAGTGCTAGACAAGGTGAACTTATTTCGGAAAGTATTTTGAGCGTCTCCAGCGATTCACAATACTATTGCCCAGCACATAGGCGAGCAGAGCACAAATAATCTATAAAATAAAATAAAAATTAATAATAATAAAATTAATAATTTGTAGAAATGATTAGTCTACCTCCACACCGACTAAAATCAGTGAGAATATATTGAATGCTGTCCAGCGTTCGGCAATGTAGTCCAAGAACTTTTGGCGACAACCCTCCAAGTTAAGTTTATCCGTCTCGCTGTTGTAACAACTCCTCGGGGGCAGCAGATAATCCTTGTAGCCCACATTGCCACAGCAATCGAGCTATGAGTGAAAAGAACAATCGATTAATATGTGAAATGTGACACTTTTATTTAACACTTACCCAACTCTCTAGACTCGCTATTTGGCTAACATTTCCGGGCTTAATGGGCACGGGCTGATCGTGCCACAGCTGATCGAACGTCTTGTCCACATTGATGAGCAGCGATGTTTGGAATATCCAAAAGAAGCCCACCGTCAGCACTTGTAATACGATCAGAACCACCAACACGGCCACAAACTGTCGTATCGAATAAAGGAAATGAATAAAATGTAGCTAATTGATTAGATCAGTAACTTACCGATTTTGTCATGCGACTGCTCTCACGTACCGCCCCCAAAGTGCCGAAGAGCGAGGCCAGCAGAATGATGATGCCAAAGGCAATGATGATGAAGGCGGCAGTATTGAAATGTTCGAATTTGATTATGACGTGCAGTCCAATGCCAATGACAGCCAGACCAAGGAGCTATAAGAACAAATCACAATTAAGTATATTCTTGTTTATTACTTATTATCAAATGTGTTATGAATTTCAATTGTCGGCTTTATTTATATTCTAGCTATACAGTGCGTATGCGTAATATGCAAATATAATAAATACGCGTCTTATTACATCTCAACACCAAAATTGTCAACTAAGCAAATACATTGTAGTTGCTTTAAAGCGAAACAAGCAACAAGTTGGCCTTCGCACCATTTGTATTTTAAACTTCTGCAGCTGACATCACTCATACGCAGCGTTGTCGCGCGTATTTTGTACTGCGTAATGCATTTAGCTTTTCCCTTTCACTGGTTAGATTCTTGTGGTGACTCTTGCCGGCGCAATTAGCTCGAATCAGTTGCATGCGCCGTTGCAAATGCAATTATAATTCTTACAATGAATCATTTCGGTTGCTCACAGAGCAAGGAAATTTTCGCATGCCTCCGATGAATGTAAACAATCTCGAATTTGGCACTTGGCACACTTGGCAAGTAGTTCTCGAATAGCAATCGGCAATTCACAGTCAGCACATACAATAAATAATACTTTATTAAATGCGCAATAATTATTTTTACAAACATTGTTTTTCACGATGTTTACAAACGGCAACCTGTTGGCAGCTCAATTGTGAATAATATTACAATGCCAGAAACCAGTTGGGAGGAGACTCAACAGTGTCAAACTTCCGTCCAATCGATGTCACGTTAAGTAGCCGCCACATTGGCTTTCAGATTTTCCTAAGCGTGAGGTAATTATGACTGATTTCTGCAATTTGTCATGTTTATGTTTATTGTATTTCATTTTGTTTTCATTTTTCGGGGTTTGTCTAGCGCAAACACATTTGTTATTTACAGTAATTTGTGACCATAACTGGTTACGATGTCTTAAAAGCTAATCTTTACTCAGCTGCGCCTTTTAAGGCTCTCAAGTGTAATTGAATTAAGGTCGGCGATTAATAAATTAGCTAATGTCTGAGTCTGTCTGTTTCTATCTATCTCTCTTTGAATTACAATTATGCAAATTATCGAATAGCTAGTACAGACAATTTTAATTGCTGCCAGTTAACGTTGTACATATAAATGAAGCCCACGATTAAATATGGTCAAGTAAGTAAAAGTACAAATTAGCATTTGATTGAGTCAGCCGCTGGCCATAAAACGTTAATAAAGTTATATGAAGTGGCTCAATTTATATGCTAGTTTATGTGGGCAAATGATTAGGAGCACAGACAAGACCATAAATTAATGTCTGATAAAGTGTTTACATCGCGATGCAGATAACAAATCAACACTCTGAGAATTTTAAGCCCTTTGGGCTTCTTCACACAACATTGGCATCTGGTATTATGCTGGAGATACAACGCCATTTAATTGTTATTTATTACACATGGCGCCCAATTGTTCTTCTTCTTTTGGAGTCGGGACAAGCTGTCTTCCGAGTGTAAATGGTCGACAAACCGAGCATAGCCCATCGAATCGAAGTGGCAATGGCAATGAATCCAAGTACACGCTTCACAGAGCACAGAGTGTAATCGTACTCGTACTTGGACAGCTCTTAACTTACTTAACAACTCATTCGCATAATCATAAACAAACATTAGATAACACATAATGTCACATGTGATATCTTTAGTAATTATCACCTGGGTGCTCCATAATAAAAGCCAAATGTCCCACGGCAACAGCAAAGCAACAATAAAATGATAAACTATATTATAAAATACAGATATCATACAAGTATTATTCGTACACATATTAGCTCAAATAATTTGCTCTAATTTGTCCAGCAGACAAGCAATTAAATGCAATTATAGAGTGGGCAAGGCCAGGCCAGTAGCGAATAGTATATTTGCATAAACTTATACTTTGGCTGATAAGCCAAGCTGACAGCTGATTAGGCCTGGGCGAGTTCAGATCCCCGACTTTAAAATAGTTTCGGGGAGGAATGCGAACAGCATGTGGTAAATGAAACTAGAATAACTACACGAATGTCATTGAGCTGAGATTTATGTGGGTCTACAAAAAACAGACTTGACAACATAAATACATGTTCACATCTCTGTAAATGTTGTTGTTGCTTGGGAAAACTACACAAAAAAAAAAGGTTGTGCCCTACCTCAAATGCATGGGAGGCCCATAGGCACAGCTGGCATTTAATTAAAGCCACGCGGCCGCACCAAATGAAGTAATTTTTAAGCTATGGTAAAAACAACAACAATAATTACAGCAAAAACAAACAGAGCTGCTCATCAGTAAATCAAAGTTTACTCGCATGGAACCAATGCGGAAAATTGCGCATACGCCGCGTTATGTGCGCGTTTCTTTTTGGCATTTCCTTTGGCATTCTCTGTGCTCCACATTTTCCTCTAAGGTTATTGCCGAAAAATATTTTTAGATTCAATTTTGTAACGCCAAAGCGTCTGAAAATGACATCAACAAATTCTAGTTGATGAAAATAAAAGAAAAAAAAACAATATGAAAAAATACACAAAAATTGTTGGCGCAAAAGTAAAATAAACTAAAAGATTCTATGAATATGGCTAGAAGCTATGACCGCCTTTTGCCCAGGGCCAAGTTGTGTGGCGTGGGTGACCAAGTTTTAAAATTTTATTTTTGCTGCTAAGCGAATAACGAATTTTGTTTCTTGTTCTTATTTTTAAAATCAAATATAGTGCATAAAGTATGAAAGCAACAAACAATAAATTAAGTGAATTAAGGCATGTGGTTTAATATTTGGAAAGATGACAAACAAAATGAAATGGAAAAAATTCAAAAAGCAATATTACTGAAAAAGAATGGACAACAGCTCGAAAGTATTCGAATCGAATTCGATGTTCATGCACATAAAAAGTTAACTTGAGCATTTGTTTTAAATTTTATGTCTGAATTTGATGAGCTGCGCCCAGTCCGTTTAGCCAATTAACATAAGAATAACGTAGAGTATTTTTATGTTTAATAGTTGAAACAAAAACGAATCCAAAAACCTTCAAATGTAATTGAAATGGTGCCGAAAACATTTAGCTATTCAATCAAACTGAAAGTCTATCTGGATGTGTAAGTAGAAACTGTATAAATATATTTATCGGATACTCCTATTCAATGCCTGATCGCATTAATTACACAAACATAAATATTTAAACGAATTTGTGAAGAAGTCAAGGTTTATTTTTATGTACTCTTATCATATAAACAATTGCCAATGTTTTGGTCTATTTGCTGAACTTCAAAGCGCAGGCCCTGCTGATAAACTAAAGAGTGTGAATGAATTAGTCACATACATATATAATTATTCTAATGTATAAATGCTAGCAGCTTCTGTAGTTAGACCTTCAACTAGTTAGACTTTAGCAGAGCCTTTCAAGTTGGGGTTAGCAAACTTAGAGAGTGAAGTCCGTGGCTAATGAAACTAGTCATTGCTGTGTAATTATATCTTTTAATGCTATTATAATTTTAAGCTTTTATAGCATTTACAACACTCTAAACAACAGAGTTGACCGCCCGTCAGAGAAGTGATTTACATACGAAACATCCGCCAACAAACCAAAACTAATCCCCTGGCCTATTGTCTCTGTAGCATCTCGGGTTACAGGTAATAAAATTCATAATCCTATTACTTGTCTACTCACCACGTATATTACATCCCATATCAGTGCAAATACTTTCAATAGCTTTGTGGAACACGCCATTTTGCTGCTCAGTGTGCGGATTTTGCTTTGCCAAAATGCACTCTTTATATTCTATTTATAAGTATCTTTCCAACGCGAAACTTTGAAGAATTGTGTCTGGTTTTTCTTTTCGATTTTGTTTTGTTTTCACTACTGCACTTATTTGGCCCAAAGCACTTGGCAACGCATTCGCACGGCACGGGGCGAAACACTTGTTAGAAATTCAAAATATTTATTTTAACGGTCGCTCTGGAAACTAAACCCGTCATGTTCGCGCACGAATGTTAACTGATTTGTTGATAGCGAAAACTTTTAGCGAAAATCTAATACAACTATTTGAAAATGAAACGGTCGCCGGAGCACGCGGAACGCGCGGAATTGAAACAAAAACTCGCGCGTGCTATCGCCATGCATGGGCGTCGCTCAACGGGGCTCAATGTCTCAATTCCAACGTATCTCGCTGTGTGAACGAACACGTACGTATAAATTAAACGAAAAGAAAACGACAACAACTCTGGTGCCGAGTTATTTTTATAATAGTTTACATACTTTTTAGCGCACTCAATTAGATTTGTATGGAAAACTCTGTATGGTTAAGGGGATAGGGGAAGAAGTTGGGGAATGCTGTTTCTCAAGCATTGCCATAGATGATTCTTTTGACAATTACTGAATATATAGTATTGGATCAGTTAAGATAAACAATATAATAGAAAAAATATTACATATAAAGTTGAGATACATTTATATAAGTACTCCTACTTGTAGCACTAGAAAATACTCAATAAATAAAAAAAATAAAAATAAATAAATAATCAACTCCATTATTAGACTAAAGATTGAGATATATAGTACAATATTAAAATTTGTCAACATGCGTTTTTATTAAAAATTATTTTCATAATAAATTAATTTACAGTTCTTAAAATAAGTTTAAATATAATATGTATATGAAATGCACATAAGCCAACCATATGGTTAACAATATTGAATATGTACATTAAAAGCCGTTCTTTACATGAAAGCTTGTAATATATTAAATGATTGTAAAGCATTAATATCAATCAACTTTTGTCCGAATACAAGTTTTGTTAACAACTCTTTATATATTTCGCATAAAAATAGTATAATAATTTAATCGCCATGGAGTAAAATTTATTTATATTTGAAGCAGTTTAAATTCAACAAATGCAATCTCTGAGCAAACATCTCCTTAGTAGTACGAGCGACGGTGATCGTTGCGAATACTGTTGCACAGGCCACAGGATACAATGCTAAGAAACAGCTGTAAGAAAAATATTTAATTGTCAATAGCCAATATAGTCAATACTATATATGAGTACTGTATCAGGTGGAGAACTCACCTCAACGGCAACGAGCACCCAACCGAGAATATTAAAAATCATCAAGAGATTCTCCCAGTAGTTCTCGAATGCCACACGACAGCCCGTGTGGATCAGATTGTCGGGATTACTCTTGTCATGGTTGAGGAAACAGGTTTGCGGCGGCAGACGCTCGTTAACAATGTAATCCTGAGGACTTCCACGACCACAGCATTGGAACTGCAAAAAAGATGATTTATAGAATTCCTTAATATATTCTATAATGTCTCCTCAGACTTACCCAGTTCTCATACAATGACATGGCGCCAGGACTATCGAGCTCCTGCTCCCAGGTGGCTTCCAATGAGTTGGCCAAATTCGATGCTGCCGTGTTCTCTCTGTGAGTGAGCACAAACAGAACGACTGCCTGACCAATAATAATCAGGTACAAAAACGATAGAAACTGTCGGAATAAATGTTAATCCATTAGATGAGTCTTACGTTCATATTATTGATGATGTCAACAGTAATTACGAATACTTACGGTCAGAGTACAACAGACGTGTTCACGCCAAGCGGCCAAATATCCCCAGAAAAAGATGAGGATAGCGGCTGCTCCAATGCCTATATAGGCTGAGGCTGTCCAGAGGGCTATTTCATTGACATCGTAGGACATCAACACATAGGCACCAAAAGATATCAGCACAAGTGCCAGCAACTGTAAGCAAACAAAGGTTATAACAATAAATAATACACTTATGGTATGTAAACAGCATTGTAAACAACTACAAAACTTTGCACTACTTTTAATGTTTTTGACCTTACTCAAACAGCAATGTGTTTATTCGACATGTGTGTGTGAGTGTGTGTGTGAGTGTGTGTGTCTCTCCCTCAGGCTAGAGCACCACATAGGCGACCGACAGACTAGTCTGACTGGCGTCAGGGAATACGTCAGCATCAAAAACAGGCGCCAAAGTGAAATAGTTATCAACAAAAATATAATAATAAAATGGGTGTAGCTGCTGGCTGAGTTTGCTCCTTGTTTGTCCTTAACCAATACCGTGCTGTCATCTACGGAAATATACATAGTTTGCAAAGGAAATCAGGGAGCAGACAAGGTCGTTTAATTAACATTGACACTCTCATGATAAATAGGTACTCGAAAGTCAACAAATTGAAAAATAATAATTGAGTTTTCTGCATTTTAGCTCCTATGACATCAGTAAGGCATAGTTATGACTTACAAATGTGCTAAAAATTAATATACTCCTGTTTTCATATACATACAATTATTAATCTTGTCTTGACCTAAATCAGTGCTGGGCATGTGTATCTATTAGTGCTTTCCAACCTGGATAGAGTAGTCAAAAATAAAAGTTCTCTCCATGCTTACGGCTCAAAAATTCAGGGAATATTCAAAAATTATTTATCTTGTCTTGACCTAAATAAATGTTGGGAGCGTGTATCTACTAGCGCGCACTTGAACCTGGATAGAGTAGTTTTAATTAAAAGCTTTTTCTTTTCTACCACGAATGCTAATGGCTCAAAAATCTTCTGGGAAATATAATATGTATATGAAAAACGTTTAAAAAATACAAAATTTTGTATTCCTTCGCTCGCCTACACCCGGCTCGCTTCGCTCGCGGGGAGGTGCGGCTACAGCCGAGTTTGCTCGACTTTAAGATACCCTGTCCAATCTTCATAAAAAAGAATATTGGTTATAAAAGAAGTAGTAATATGTATGTAAGCATATAAAACATAAATATTTAACGCCGCTCGAATTTGCTTCCGATTTATTAAAATCGTTACTCAAGAAACACCACGGGGAGGCCATTACAATTGTAATGAGGTAATTTTTCAAATCTAAATTTCAGTTCAGTTTTCTCAAACTACAAAAAAGTTGTTTGTCTGCGTCCGGTATCCAGCAACCTACATACTAAATTTGAAGTCTCAAGCTACTATAGTTTCTGATATCGGCTGTCTCAAGCAAACGGACAGAGACGGACGGACGGACAGACACACGGACATGGCTCAATCGACTCGGCTGTTGATGCTGATCAAGAATATATACACTTTATAGGGTCGGAGATGCTTCCTTCTACCTGTTACATACATAACACAAATCTAATATACCCCTTTTAACAATTATCAATGGGCACAGGGAATAGTTATCAACTGTAAGTCGCGCAGGGAAAAACAATTCAATTGGATTCAATCCACATATGGGCATTTCCAAACTCGCGCACGGGACATTCGTACACATTAAAAGTAAAAAAACGGTAAAAAGAAAACGGTTTTTTTTTCTGATGAAGGGCTTAACATATAGCATTTGATTAGCTCTTTCATTGGTGCAAAGATTGATTTTGGGTAATTTTTCATTTTTAAGATAATAGAAAAAATTTAAGTGATTCGCACGGGACACGAAATGGAAGTGACTTGTGAGGTCAACCAATTCAAACGCCAATTTCAGCGAATCCAGAGGCAATATTTTAATGCAACTAATTTAAAACTTTTGTGCATTGATGCCTCTTAAAAATGGTTATGATTTTTTTCAAAGATGAATTGAACTTTTTTTTTAAATTCAATTTGACGAAAATTCGCACGGGAAATTTTTACCATCACTATTTTTATGTTATTTCTGTCTCTCTATTTTTAAATTATATATCCAAAACAGCCAGAAAAACTTATTTAAATTAAACTTTCAATATATTTCTTTCAATTAAAATGGATCATGTTACAATTTTACTGTCCTACTTAGTGTTTTTTTTTTTTTTTTTTTAATTTGACGGGTATACATTTTTTTGCGTTTCATTCCTAGGAATTTAAAAACACATGCTTGACTACAATGACGGGGGGAATCGAACCCAGTTTTTTCAAACTGAAAGTTCTAGTTATGTGACAGGTCGGCGACTCTAACCACTGAGCCACCGGTCCATTTTGGAAGTCAATTTTTAAGAAAATTTACGTAAATATGGAAAAAGTGAATTTATTCCAATGTAGAATCTATATGTTCATCCTATTGAATTTCTTCTAGCGTATATTGCTTAAATAAATAACTTAAATACATTTCTGGAAGAAAATTTCAAAAGATGTGAATCTTTGATCAATTTTACGTTTTTGGCCGCGGTGGACCTTTCTGTGGAAATGCCCAAACGCACACTTATACAAAAAATACCGATAATCTATAATCGAGAATATTCTTCAAAAATCTATCACTTTTAAAATGAGACATCTCTATGCAAAGTAAAAAGTAGTCTTACAATAAAGATGTTTTCACTATTTTCGAGTGCTTAAAAAAAATGCAAATTTTGGATTTTTTGTCAGTGTGCTACTCGTATTGTACTCTTCATCTGGTATGTTTAATTCAATAACAGACATATATGTATATAAGAAGTACAGTTTTCATTCATCATTAATTATCCCATTCAAGTGTTGAAAGACTTTAACACGATGCCACACTGTATTATTAATCTCCCAACGGACATGTGTTTATTCTCAACGTTAGCTTATAGTAAAAATATGTTAAGTAAACTAACAATCCAATTGCGATAAATAAATTTATTGAATTAAATCCATTGAATCGATCAATAGTGCGCATCTACAGCTGCAAATGCAGAACAATTTTGGGCCTGGCAACATATCCATAATTTAAAAAATTAATTGCAGGTAAGAACGTCAAATAACCGTCTCCAGTTGTCGAGATCTGCGAGATTTTATACATTGTTTATTAATCAACCCAAGCCCCATTTCCATATTCGTCTGTCCAAATCAACTATCTACTAAAACGATGGAAGTAGTGGAGGTCTTTTTGTGATACCTTGAAATTATGATAACGAAAAGGCATAAATTAAATGAAATAATAAGAGAAAATTGAGACTAAGTGATCAGCTTTAAACCTTTACTTCCCCCAACAATGCAGGCAGTCAATTGAGACTATTCCCACAATTGGCAAAGTAAATAAACCAAATGAAATTTTATACGACACTTGATAAGAGTTATTTAACTTACCGTACATATTATATGCAGGGCATAGGCAAAGACCTTTAAACCCGATGTCGACGCCATTCTGAAGTCACAACTTTTCAGTTATTTTTAAAAATACTTTAAATTCCTTTATTCAGTATGAGTATCTCGGTCTTTTTGGAGGCAAAGCTTTTTGCGCTGATCCAAGAAACTTGTTTTTGTATTTTTGTATTTGTCTTTGGATTGTGGTTTCTTATGATTTTTTGTGTTAGATCTCTCTCCTTCGATCTCTCTCACTCTGTCTCTTTGAGATGCGCTCTCTCAACACTTTTGATGGTGATGTGAGATCATGGGGTAACGTTTCAGTACAAGTTTGATCATGACAATTATTTATTAGTAATTTTCGCAATATGACGACACCACTATTTATAATTAATTACGAGCTTTGACTAGCGCCTACACATCACACATGCATTCATATACAAGTATATAGTTCATTAGCATATTTCATAGGTGAATCTATGTTCAAAATAGATATACACACATATGTATATGAACTTCACGCGACGATTGCTCGAGATTCAAAAGTGCCTCTCTTCTCTCTCGTGTTCAAATGATAACTGAGTTGCCGAGACTTTATGTTTGGGCGCGTTGCCAGTCAGCCAGCCGGCAAGAGAGCTTTTGTTAAGCTTTCATTTTAGCTACTAGCTGAGAGTCAATTTCATTCACTTGTGGCGTCACCAATGTATACAGTTGTTGGAGAGAGCTAGCAAGAGCCAAGCCAAATACTTTCGAGCTCCGTCACCCTCTTGATGATGTTGATGCTATCTTCTTTTTACTTATTTACCATGCTCCTCATCTTGATAAAAGCTTGCTCGGAAAAAAGCTTTATAAAGCTCCACATACAAAAAAAACAGCATTGTACATGAGTATAGCAACACCTCGACTATTTCTCTAAAGAGCGTAATTTTCATAGTAACAAAAATAGATTTTCGAAATAAGGTACTAAATATTGTCCGTTATACAGACAATATAAAAACAAGCTTTTCAGTTCAGATA